>JAVCKT010013222.1:0-10028 GCA_032273925.1 Rhynchotus rufescens
GTATTATTAATTTTAGACCATGCTCAGAACACTGGTTTTGTGATGAAGACTTAAAATACAATTGCAATAATGAGAAATATAACGTTCCTTTTCCTGTACTTCTATCCTTTACTTTTTGTCTCAGAATTGGCTTCCCATTAGCTACTGTCCTGAAAGTAGGTATAAAGAAAGGAAATACAGTCAAATGCAACCTTATTCTGAAGGAATTGCTTTCTCACTGAATTAAAAAGCACTAAATACTAATTAAAATGTCCCTTTTATTACTGAACTAGCACGCTCTTCTGCAGAGCCCCTGGAACGCAGTATGAGCTGATGAGGCTGGACAGTGTTCAGCTTTTTCCTTAGCTTTCTAAACACAAATCTTTCTCTTCTAACCCAATAACCCTGGTATGGTAAGTTCTAGTGGTGTTGACAAATTAAATATTAAACACACAGCTGTGCTTAAAGCTTGAGTTCTCTACACATACAGATGTGCATGTGTGTGCTGTTCATCACTATGAGCTAAACAGTGTGTTAATACAGTCAAAAATACCTTGACTTGAAGGTATCACAATAACTTGACACCAAAAATTTCTCTGCTGAAGAATGTGAATTTTACCTTTAAAAATACATTATATCCATCAATGGAATTCCCTCAGCCATGGGCAGCTTGTTGGTCCTGAGTGCTGCAAGTTGATTGCTGTGATATAAAAACTAAATAACCTCTTTGATTTTTGAAGAAAAATCTCCTCAAACAAGAGAAGCTTGCATTATCAGAAAAAAAAATAATATCTCTCAGCCAAAATCAGGAATTTCATCTGGACAGTTGCTCTGATTGAGTAGCAAGATTCCAGTGGGTCTAAGATGACTGAGTAATATTTGAACCATATGTTTAATACTGGCTTCATTCTCTGCTCTTTGCACCTTTTAAGAGTAGAGCTCTTTTTTTTTTCCCTTTCTAGAAGGACATGAATCTTCTGTTTCATTCTGCAGATTCTCCTGCATCTTTCTGGGTTACAGTGAGTGTGTGGATTCAGATGCAAATGCTGCATTAAAATATATAACACTTGAAATGCAACTCTGTGCTATAGTACTGTGCAAACAGCATACCTATAGTTCTTAAAAACAGAAATGTAGTAATGTAGGAAGGAAAGAAACAAGCAAACAAATATTTCTATAACAATCTGTTGCAGCTTAATAATAATCAGTATATGGTGGTTCTTGATAAAAATCCTTCATTTTTTCTTTGGAGAGACTAGATTCTTGTTAACTTTATAATCAGCTTATCAAGAAACCTTTCAGAAAGAGGACTACAAAACTATCAGTTCTGACTGTAAGCTGCAATGTGTATCTTTATCCAATGAAGAAATGTGATGAATCATCACATTTGCACAGTGCTTTTCTCTAAATATTTTCCATTTCTACATAGTCCAGATCACTGTGTTGCAATGAGATTATATTGTCATTATATGACTTAAAGCACTGTCATATAATATGACAGCATCTTTCATTATGGAATCTAATTTAATTCTTTTGAATTTCAATTACTTTACTCATTATATGTCTTTTCTGTAACTTTCATTACAGTCATTTTTCTGTTGATAATTCACAAACATCCATAACTTCTGATAACTTTGTCTCTGAGGACAGAAGATAAATAGGATATCCTTGCACAATTTTAATCTTCCTGATCTTAAAACTGCAGCTACGTATTATGAAGGGTATTTAGCAGCATATAAACAGAAAAAAAAAAGTAAAGAAAATAAAAAAAAAGATTAATTGCTCTTTAAACAAATGTAGCATTAGAAATGCAGAAAATGGTAAGCCAAACTCTCAGAGTAGCTGTCAAACATGTTTCCAGACAATCTTTAAAACCTGATCTGGGTTTAACATGTCAAGATATAGGCCTCCATAAATTAGAGCATTATACAAGACATACAAAAACAAAGGTAAAGTTGATAAGAACATTAAAAATCAATTGACTCGAGATGTTTGAATGCTCCTTAACATTTTATTTAATGGGGCAGACACCGTTTAACATCTTGATTAACGGCCTGGGTGAAGGGCCAGAGCGCATCCTCAGCAAGTTGGCAGGAGTGGTTGATACTGCAGAGAGCTGTGCTGCCCTTCAGAGGGACCTTGGCAGCCTGGAGAGATGGGCAGAGATGAAGCTCAACGCAGCAAGTGCAGAGTCCTGCACCTGGGGAAGAGCAACCCCATGCAGCAGCACAGGATGGGGACAAGGAAATAGAGGCGCCTCCGTTTTATGTAACGTTGTAAGAGTTAGGGCTCAAAGGTCTGTAACTGTCTTTATATGTTTGGATCCAAATTCACAGGCCTTTGGGTAGTCTCCTGGAGGTTATAGGCTTTCAGAATTGGGCCCATTACTATAATACCTAGAAATTTAAAAGGCAGGTTTGGAAAGGAAAATAATATGTAAATATGACCTCTCAAATAATAAAGATAATATCAATTTCTTTTTATGAGTGACTAGATTTTTCTTTGGATTCAGCTTTTTTATTGCTGCTGCCTGCTAATCCTGAAAAATGAAATATAGAAGTAATCCTAAAACACTGGAATTTGGGAGAATAGCCACACTGGTAATTACCCACAAGCCTTCATGACATTGCAAGGAATGTTTCTATGATTTATATCTATTGCTCAGAAAAGTCTAGAAAGCCTGTACAATGTGGCGTGCCTTGGTATTAGCTTTACCTCAGCAACCTTACTGAAGCTTAACCTAATGAAGTAATAAATTCAGAAATGTGTTTCTGCATGCATTTGTTTCATGGATTTATTATAGATAAATCCACTTATAAAATGCATTGGGACGAAAAGTCGACACTGCAGAAACTTCCTAAATACTGATGCATGTGTTACAGCTTCCATTACCAATAATATATAGCAGGTAGAGCATTTACTTTAATAATGATGAACACAGGCTAGACACAGACTGACGGCTGTACACTGTGTCAGTGTGGTTAAGTATGGTTCTCGATAACTGTTAAAAGGAAAAAAAAATATCCTCGATATAAAAGATAGATAATTTCACATTTGTGCCCTGAATTTACTCTTGGTCTTGTTTAACAATTAAATTATAGACTTAGAAACAGTTAGGCAAACCTACTTTAACAGATAACAGTACTCTTAATGCCTTATGTGTCTGCTTCAGTCCTCACCAAATCAAGCAGAATTGTTATTTGCTTCATCAGAAGCTACATCGCCCCTTTTGGGTGGAGAGTTCATGATAAAATTGGGGCTTACTTAAAAAGTGAAACAGCTCGCCAATAACTTAGAAAGCTATTCATAAAATCCCTGCAATTTTCCTTCTGCAATATCTCAGGAAAAGGAGTTCAGTGACTGTCGTGTAGTCTGCCTCTCATGTAAAGGGAGCCTGGCCTGAATGGAGACTCAAGGGGTAGGAAGACTGTCTTCTCTTGAGACATTAGGATTGCACAGGTGGGCATAAAAATCCATGTTAACTCACTTGAAAAGTTTCATATCTATCTGAGGTAAAAATGAAATATTTTCAACCCTATTGAAATGAAGTTTTGACAATTTTATTGAATTGTGCTGAAAGCAATATGTCTCTGCAAAACACAATTTAGTCAAATTCGTATTTTCAGAAGAAAAGAGTTTGATCAGGAAAACTTTCCACTAGTTCTATCATTTGTAACTATACTGCTGTATACTATATATATAGTATGTAGTATGCTATACAACAGTAGTCTGTTATACAGACTACTGTTGTATAGTATACTACAGACATATGTCTGTGTGTTGTTTATGATGCTAACACCTAAAGAAGTTATGGGCAGATAACACTGGATTCTTTCAGCACGCTGACAGATATAATTCTGATTTGCTTTCTGAGAAAAAAAAGCAAAGATCACTTACTCACTTTCAGATTTTTACAAGTTGAGGAAGCTCATAGCCATCTGCTTGTCTTATATATGCATCCTTTTTTGAAATGGCATAGAAGGACACATCTGTATGCATACATGAGTGTGTAGTCACTGATCAGCCTGTCTGAGATCCTTTGAGCTACATATATCTTTAGTTGTATAACTGGACGTAACTATTAACTTCCGTCAAGGTCTATCATGGAGATACACAAAGTACGTTGGCAATACGACTGAAAGTGACACCCTTGAAATAGAACATGGAAGGCCTGTATCAGCCCATTCCTTTTTCCTGACTCTGTGTAAGGAAGAGGCTGTGCATGGCCTCTAATGCACTAAATGTGGAATTATGTACGCATTCATGCTGAAGAACAGCAGAACTAAACAAAAAAGGTAGCATTCTCTAACATACTCTACAAAACTGGGCAACAGCTTCATTTTCACCCTCAGCTGTCAGTGCGTTTGCATTGAATTTGGCATAGAAGTCTGCTGGGCTATTATCATTGTAGCATAGAGCTTAAACAGACCAGCAAAACTGAGAGGAAGCCACAGTTATGCTACTGGACTTATTCATAAATACTACCTACCATAATGCTGTGGTTGCATCCTGGAATAGCTTAGTAAATAAACTCTAGCATGTGTATCAAAAAAAAAAAAAAAAAAAAAAAAAAAAAAAGGAAAAGGAAAAGAAGTAGCGTGGTTCCATAGGGTGAAATCACAATGTGCAATCACCTGAGAAACTGCCAAGCATTTTATCCATTTGAAAACAGTGTGATGTATAAATATGCTTTTGAAAATACTGTTCCTTCTTGCAATTGCACATGTGTGTGTGTACAGGAAGAGTGTCTGGCCTCCGTGATGAACACAGCACACACCATAATCCAGCGCTTCTCAAGGATGGCTGTAGCCCACCACAATGCTAAACAAACTCTGTCCTTTGGGGAAGTGACTACAGTAATTCAAAGACTCTTCAGTACAGAGAACAAATGTATATTGTTTAGTCTAGGAGACTTCATTAAATGATTAATCTCAAAGGCTTTTTTTCAGGGTTTAACTGAGGGAAGCAGCTTGTACTACAGCCAGTCCCAAGGAGCCAGCTATATAGTTAAACAGCGTATGGATATTTACACAATTGTATCTAAGTGCTAATGATATGTTTGAATGACATTTAGTGGTTATTGGATTAAGTTCCTTTCATCTGCACACCCTTATAAAGCATATATGATATGCAATAACGTAAGAGAATGTATGTATGTTAAAACGTATGTACATACAATGCATGTACATTATGCACAGATCATGCTGTGCATATGTATACAGGTTCACAGCAAATGGAGAGTATTGAAATGGAAACAGAGAACTCAGAATATGTGATCTAATTTCATCTTTCTAGCTCATATTCATCATATTTAGATTGAAATATGTAAATATTTATGCGATCTGTCATGGCATATTTTGGTGAAATTTGATCTGTGTAGACAGATACTAAATTTAAATAATAATTACCCTTTCTGCACCACTTTCATTCTCTGGGCTTGGGATTTCATCTTTCTGTAAATGACAGACAGGCAGACATTGGCATTATTTTCATCTTACTCTTCTACCAGGTCCCACTGAAGGTTGATTCCTCTTTGCATCATTAGTTCCATCATGGAGTTGTCCTGTAAACATTAGCACAATGAGACACACCAGAAAGACCAACCATACGGTACTAGGTATAGAAATTGACTTGTTATTTGGGCTTTAATTGCTCAAAAGTCCCACAAATAACAAGAAGCTCTACTAGCCAAATTCTGAAGGATGCTTCCTTGATATACCAAAACGGCTTGGACAATCATGGGACAACTGCTAGATCTTTGATAATTTCAGAAATTACTTCTAATGAATGAGAGACAGTACAGTGTGTTGCATATTGCATAGGGAGAATGTTTTTGTGTCTTCATCAGATGGTCACTGGTGCTTGACAAATACCAAGAGACTTTGGCTCAGTTATTTTTTTCTCTCTCTGGTATGCTTTCCTTTTCTGAATTAGGGATGTGATGGAAAAATACTCACCCACGGAGGTGCACAGTAAATACACTGTTGCTTAACATTACAAGCAATTACCCTTTTCTATTACAATCTCTGTTGCATGTCATATTTCTCCACCCAGATGTCCCTGTCTCAAGTCAGCAATTGGAAGAGCTAATATTAGATGTTTTCTTCAGAACTGAGGAGAGAGCCTTTGTTTTTTCAATGCTATTTAAACCAGTGTCAAGCCAGTGACTGACATTACAGATTAGCATAGTTCTATTGGTATAAATGTTATACATGACAGTATAGTGATTGGTTAAAACACAGAAAATAAAGAAGGTTAGCAAAATACTCTATGGTTAAGACTATATGTGCATTTTAAGACCTTTTAAGGACAGCTGTCTGCCAATAATTCCCAACATCATAGAATAGCCCGTGTTTATACTACTGAACACGTAGCTTCTAGAGCAGGTAGGCAACCTTAGATTGCTGATTTATAATCAGCCTTGGCCAGTGCTAATCCTAAGCGATGTCTGGCCTTTGAACTGCCTAGAAGAGTTAATCTGAGCTGCCCTGTGGCAGGGGCCACTGTCATGCTGCAGGAGTAGAGATGGTCACAGTCCATTGAACAAGCTCCCACCTCAGCAGTGGCGACTTTTACAATGTGGATGTGCTATCATTCACACCAAACTCTTGTGCCCTCCAAATTATCATTACTTTAGAAAATGTAAAATCTCATATAAAATTATTTGCAAGAGAAAGGATTGAAATTAGTACTTGCGTTATTTCTGAAATACTTAGTTATGGCTTTAAAATGGGAAACTAGATATATTAGCCCTAGATATGACAAGGCATCTAATTTTCATAAGTAATAACAAAATCATTTTGTTAGCTTGAGCCATTCTTGCTCAATATATTTACTTACCCACAGCCTTGAGTTTGAACTGCATTCTGGGCAGAAAAAATATGGTATTTGCCAGAGAGATACAGTTAATTTCTGGACACTATTCTTGTTCTTGAGATCTTAAATCTTTACAGTGAAGATATCTGTAGACTGTTTTCTTAACCTTCCATATATAATTTTATATGACAATTTCTAGCACATATTTACTATTATAACAATGACATACAGGGTGAGATAATAACTCATTTAAAGGTGTGCGGTCTCTACGGGAAAACTTGAGATCTTGCATTTAATGATGTTCTTGCTGTCTGGCTAAGAATCAACTTGATTCTGAACCAAAAATGCAATGTAACTCCTGTACATATACAATACAACTGCTGAAGTGATTTTGACACTAAAAAAAATATTACATTAGGGAAACAGCCAGCTGTAGAATACAGGGAATATAACTTAACTTTGATGTTGAAATATTATAAAGAGCTTTTTATAGTTAAAAAAAAAAAAACATAATAGCCCCCTGCCCCCTCCATACACGCATGAACATTCAGTTTGGTATTTCTTTATTGAAATATGGATGAAGAATATGAAGCCAATGTTCCCAACAGTACAATTGCATTTTCTGACATGTTTTGTGTTTTTGGATGGAGAGAAAATAAAAGGTCCTGTATCATCCCTTCTCTTCTATTAATGCAAACTTGCTAATTCCTGCATTGACAGCCACCTCTGCAAATTAGGGGCTCTACACTTCATTAGAAATAAAAAATCACAGAATGAACCAAAATCTGATGAAGAGCTTGAAATGAAATGAAAAATGGGAGAGGCTGCCCTTCCCAAATCATCGTTTATTGACAGTAATTGCATGATGAGGCAAATACGAAATTGAATGTTATGTGTAAGGTCAAGTAAACCTTTCAGAGGCTTTGGCTGGATTCTGGTTGGGTTAAAGGACAGCCTTTTAGCCCTGTCCAGTGCCAGAGCTGTTTTCACACAGCTTACCATGTCCAGCAGCAATTGCCAATGTTGTTCTCTGTCAAGACCTATATAGAAATGTATTGTAAGAAAAGGCAGATGTGCCAATCAAAAGGAAAAAGCATCATAAAGCCCGAGGCATAGCACGAAAAGCTGTGACACAGACATCAAGAGCTACCCAGGAAGGTCTCCACTGTCAGAAGGACAACAGGACTGGGCAGACCAGTTTCCATGGCCAGTGTCTGTCAGACCCTCTGACCCAGATGGTCCAGAGAAAAGAGAAGGGCGAAATAGCCAGACACGTAGGCAGTTGTTTGGTGCATTAGCTCTCCCCTAGAGAGCCAAGGGTGGCCTAAAGACCAGGCCAAGAAGAGCGGCCTAAGACCAGTTTTGGTCAATAAGAGCCTGAAGGATGTGCTTAAGCTTGATGTTGTGGCAGTTCAAGAACACACAAAGTAGTACCTAGCAGGACGCCTGTTTTTGTGGCCACCAAGCCACCAATTGCAAACATGTGGCACTCTTTGTAGATGACTGCTCGGACAGCGGTAGGAAGGAGGAGCCTGTGTATCTCACACCATTTACCATTTACCTGGCAAGCTTCATGGGACCATTTAGAGCTGCTTCACTGCTGCTGTTTGCCAGGAAATGGACAAACTCTCCATGTCACCAGCAAAGAGAAAGGGTCATTTACAGCTGAGCTTGGAAGGAAATGGGTTTCCTATGAGCTGGAAGTCCTGCTGTTTAACCATCTCTACTGGTAGGCATAGTGCTGTATCAATTGCTTTCAACTCAGCAACTGTCACTTCTTTTGGAAATTTGCATCTTTTAAATGTGTATTTTCAATCAACACTTCAAACTTCAGAGCTGTCACTACCTTCACATGCCGCTGCCACTGCTGCAGTCGCAAGTCATTGCTTATCAGCCTGATTGCCAGCAGTGCACTTCTGCCAAAACTGTCAGCTCTGGCGCTCAGAAGCTTAAATAAAATACTTCAAAGTGCGTGCATGCATGCGTGTGCCTGCGTGTGTGTGACAGGCCGACAGGGAGACTAAATTGTGCTTTTCAGTGCTGAAGTGGAAGAGCTGTTAATGGATTACACAAGAAAGACAGAACAGAACAAATTTATCAGCAGTATTTATTTAAAAAAAAACCCACACTCTTGGTTAATAGCTGAGTTTGGAGACAGGCCTCTGTAGCTGTTTCAGTACTGAATAGACAAGCACAGGAAAATCACTTGCCTTTGTGAAAAACCCTGAATAAGTACTCAAAATATAATATGTTTTCTCTAGAGGATCCTGTTCATGCTTTGCAATGCTAAGCACCAGCAGCAAAAGGACAAAAGGAAATGTATGGGCAATATGTTTGGGGTAAAAGTTGCCAAATAGTAACTAATATCATTAATTGTAGAATATTATTTGATGCCTCCAAAAACATATCAACCTTATTTTCCTATAATTATTTTGTAAAGAGCTACTAATATGTTCTATCATTATTACTTAACCCGTTATAAAGTATTCTAAGTATTTAGAATATAATTATTAAGCTTAAAGAGGATTTGCAAAAGAATCATTCAAGTCTACTTAGAGTGAATTTCTTCAACCATTTCAAAACAATGTTCTGAAATATTTTTTTTCTAAAATTTGTTTTTGTGATTAAATTTCTTTAACTATTAAATTAAAAAAAATCAATGACCTCAGTTTTATCTCATTTTACTTGTTCTCATATAAAAAAGGTGGAATATATATAGGTCAAATGTGTATAGCTAGAATATATATAGGAAATGAAAGATCAAAAAAATGGGATTAAGTATGAGTTAATAAATCTAGGTTAACTCAAATTTGTAAGTAACTGACAATAGAACATAGCCCATGACATTTTTATTTTTCTACTCTGTACAATAGAATGAGAAAACTAAAAATAATTCCAGGAATACTTCATTAAGTAAAGGAAGACTCTCCCTCCTACGAACACCTCACCCGCCGAGATTTCCAGACATCTTTCTCAGCTTTCCTTGCATATCCAGCTGACTCCTTCAACAGTTATTTAGCACCTGTTCCAAGTTTCATTAGACTGCAGAAGCTATCATCTGGTTGTAGGTAGAGACAGGTATTCTTTTTTTCTTTTTTTTTTTCTGTTGTATAATTGTTGTTAAGTGTTCTTAAATTTTCTTTTCCTTTGCTTTTTTAAACCCTTCAACTTTCCTCCATACAAAGTCACAAGTGTCAGGAGAATCACATTTCAGGGGGGATTTTCATGACACG
>JAVCKT010013223.1:0-19806 GCA_032273925.1 Rhynchotus rufescens
TGCTCTGGGTGTCCCTGCTGGAGCAGGAGGTTGGACTAGATGATCTCTAGAGGTCCCTTCCAACCTCAACCATTCTGTGATTCTGTGAATCCCCCCCCAGAAACCATGGGAAGCAACAGCTGGCAGAACAGTGGGACTGCCTGGCTCAGGGAAGCAGATGGCAACTTGTTGCGGTACCATCGTGCCACGCACAGAAGGTGCTCATTAAGCTCATGGAGAAATGTAGCCGTTTAGCCACCCAGACTATCAGCACTCAGCCCCAAGGAAGGAAGAATCGTGACGTTGCCGCACCACAGAGCAAAACTCAGCATCAGCAGGATGCATGTGGAGCTCAGAGCTGGCTGCTTGCGCCTGGACCAGTTTATTTCTCGTCCAGATGACAACTATGCATACGGGTTAAGAACAAAGTGACACTGTTTTAGTCGTAACAAAGCCATTAATTTAGCCCACTGTTTAGTGCCCCTTCTAAAATGCCTCACGACCTGTGCATTTGGTGGCTAAATAGAACATCAGTAGTGCAAGACCATGAGCAACGCCACGGGCCATAGGGAGCTCAGTGCTGAGGAGCGGCTGCCCCGCGTGCCTGGGGGAGAGTCCCTGTCTTTCATGAGGCCTTGGGGCTGGGCTGTGGCTCTGTGCGTGCTGCAGCTGAACCCTCCTACCCCATACAGTGCGAAGCGCCTTATAAACCTGCTCCCTTTTTATTAAGTGAGGTTCACGTGCAGAGTGCTGCTTTGCAGTTTGCTGTGTTCGCCTGGAGATGCTGCACAGGGAAGGGGCTGAGGGAGCCGGAGTGGGAGGCTCGTGCCCCTGTAGCATTCCCAAGAATCGGCACTGCCAAAGGAGCTCAGGCAGCTGTAGTTTCAGGTAGTTCCCTGGGCGTGTGTGTGGAGCACAGAGCATGGCCGTGGCCGAGCTGGGGCCCATCTCCTGCTAGCATCCGTCAGGATTTTTGGGGTGGAGGCCTGCGGTTGTCCGTGTGTCTCCTAGGAGCATGTTGTGTTTGGCAGCAACGATGTGGAGGGGACACAGTGCCCTTGGTGCCTGTGTAAGGGGTTTTGCCCCAGCAGGCCCGTCTTTGTCTTGTCAATATTTGTGTGTTCTGCACCATCTTTGCTCAGGTATCTTCCTACAGAAATCCTTCCCTGGCTGTAGGTTTGTTCCCTTTACACAGGCAGGGAATAATACTAGAAAAGAAATGATAAAAGGGAAGCTACTTCTTTGTTGGGTTTTGGGGTAATGTTTTTGCACAAAGTTTTAGGGCTTGTTTTTCTACAATGTATTTACCTTAAAGCAGACAATTGACAATGGGGCTGGAATATGTCATGGGCTTGTGTCAACACAGCTCAGTGATGCATTGACATTTGGTGTCATGACTTCATTCATCAAAAGCATTTTGGAGGAAATTCTTCCTGGTTCATACACTCACAAATAATTTACACCGGGAGCAGTGGGTCTAAACCTCTTTGGCAGACTGAAATCTGGGAGCATGATGAACAGCTAGGCTGGCTCCTGAGCGACCAGACAGCTACTGCTTACCAGGGCTCCACTTTCTTTCTCAGGCATGCAGTGAGTCTGTTGTGCCCAGAGGCTTTTTCTGGGAGCTCACAGAAGATATTTGTGAATGATAAAATAAAAAGGGACTCAGGATTTTAGGTGAAAGAAAGCCCAGTTGTTCACCTTCCTGTGCCTGATAATGTGGTTTGTCAATTAGGCAGCAGAAACTGAATTGCTTGTATATTGACCTGCGAGCATTAAACAACTGGCTGGGTGCCATATCCTGTGAAGACTGCACTGTCCTGTTGATTTGAAAAGCAGCATCGTGGTTGTGGTTCCACTTAAGGGGATTTTTTTAACTGCTTTTTGGAAATACAGGCCTTAATAATAAAGAAAAAAAAAAAGGTATCTTTCACTAGGTGTGCTTGGACTATTTACTTCAAGAAAAATAAGAAAAAAAGAAATTTTGCACAGAAGAATTCATGGTTTTCCAAAGGTTATTAACATGCATAGCCGTGCCTGCCTTGACCGTGCAGTGTGCTCCTAGACAGAATGACAAAGCTGGAAAAATGAAGTCAAGGAAATATGAGCTGATTGATATTTTATGTGTAACAAGCTAAATCTTGATCCAGTGCATCTGTGCAGCAAAGGAGTATTTCTTCATTTTGACCATCAAAAACACTGAGAAACACGAGGTGAGTGTGAATTGTCTCAGCTGAACTCTTGTATTCTTCAGACCTAATTCAACACTGGCCCAATTTTTAGTATGGGCTACTTAATTAGATGTCAGAGAAATTCCACATTTGGGGGTTCAGTTTGACCTTCAGCTCCATTATGGAAGCATTTAAGAGTCTCCATTGAGTGTCAGTGTGTAAATGCAGGTGCCCTGTTGGAAAACTGTGCTCTTTTGCAATGATGCATTCCAGGAGGATAAAGCCCTGGTCCTGCAGAGAGCTCGATGCAGGAGCTCACCTTGGTGGCCGAGGTTCAAGCAGCCTGCTGGAATCCACTTGCTGTGCTCAGTGGTCTGCTAAGAAAGACAGGCACATGTGGAAAGAGTTGCAGAGTTCAAGTCTAAATTCCTCCCATAAAAATACATTATAAATTTGAAAATATACCTTAATTTAAAAGTAGAGATTCAGAAATGAAAGAGACAGTACTCAGCTTTCACAAATATGTGAAAAAGAGAGAAAAAAAAGAGAGTTGCAGTGAGACCTTCAGTAAATGATGGTACTTGTTAAAGCTGTTGTGACCAGGTGAAAATGGGACTTTGATGTAAACACAGGGTCCCTTTTAACCCAGCTGGTTTGAAGGAGATTAATAGCAGTGAAACCCAGCAAGGCCACCTGCAGCTCATACCATTCACATAAGGAAGAATCAAAGGATATAGATATATATGCTTGTCCATAGCTGTTTGGGATGGTAAAAAGCTTTCTTAGCATCTCCTACTGTGGCAGTGGCTACTCCCAAAGAAAAGAAGGACCAAAAAATAACTGAGCATTGCATAGTCCTTGGAAGTTCAAAGGAAGCCAGTCTTAAGTCCAGTCTCCTCCACTCGTGGCTGAAATGGAGACAAGGGATTTTGTGCTGGAGCAGGTGAGGAGCTCATGCATTTCTGGTCCTCTCTGTGTGCAGTGAAGTCAGTAACCCCTAGTGAAGGCAGCATAAGGAGCACTAGTTATGGCATTTACAAATGGGATGAGAGTCTCCAAACTCAGGTTTGGTTTCTGCTGCTGTTTGGATCTGTGTATGCAGGTTCCTGTTCACTATGGTGTTATGCTGATGTATGCAGACCAGTGTTCTTGTCTTAGTATTGACTTTTGGTCAATTAAATTAATAAAAATGTAGCTTTAGGGTTAAAATATTCTCGGTGAAAGGCAATGCTCTCTGAAGAGTATTCCTCACTTGCCAACTACTCCTCGGCAGGAATGAATAGGCAGGGAAATTAGTTTGGTACTTTTTGGAGAGGGATCCAATATATCTTATCCAAACTGCAGAATCCAGAGGGTTGCCATGCTGATAGTGTAGAATTATGTTTGCTGAGCCATGGGAGAGGCCACAGGTTAAAAATGTCCTGATAATTCTTCGAAATTAAGTAAATATTCCTCCTGTGTATGGCTTGCAATTCATGCTGGGCAGATGTTCATGATGAAACAAAACTGGGTGGAAACAGTGACTGGGCTGCCCTAACAGCCACATCCACAGTACTTGCTAATGCAAATGTGCATATAAAAGATGTTTGATTAACTATGCAAACTATATAAGCGATTCCAGCAAACATGGAATTCTCCAAGAGAGATATGGTTGCCTTTCAGAGTTATTTTTTTTGACTGAATTTGTAAAAGAAGGTTTAACATATAAAGGAAGGGGTTTCTTTTTTTTTAGACAAGAAAAATATTGCACAATAATGAATATGTCAGTTGGATGATTTTAGTCCCGTGGATCATAATCTATGGATATACAAGAGTGCTACTAACAGTCTTGTTATGGCTAATGGTTCTTAATCATGCATAAAGCCTTGTAAAATTATGACTAATATGTAAGAGTAAAGACATTTTTTAAAAAGTTATTTTTCCTTTTAAAATATTTTAGAATCATATTTTTAGATTTTTTATTGCAACTCTCTGCACTAGAAACTTTAAAAAACAAACAAACAAAACCCTGAAATTCTCAGAAATGCAAAGATTCCAGGAGCTGGGCTTTTCTGTTTTTAAATAAGGCTTACTCAGAGTTAGTATCAAAACGGTAAGTGTGGAAATCCTCTTGTCACAATGAATTTCCTGCACTTTTTTTTTTTTTTTCTTTTTCACAGCTGATGGCCCTGTGAGAGGGTGAGACTGTGTACAAATGTTTGTGGTTTCGAGCCCAGTTTTCCAAAGAGGAGTCCAGAATACACAATACGTCACCTGTTTGTACTCCAGCTCCGTGAGGCAACCAAGACAGAATTATACAGCATTTCCAGATCAGCTCTCCCGTGGGGCTTCGGAGCTGAGGTTTGGTCTTTGCAACACACAAAAATGTTTCCCCACATGAATTCAAACATTGCTTTTTGGCTGTACAGCATGCTACAGGCTTTATCCACTGGTGTTACACTTCTAAACTGTTTTAGCTGTTCCAAAACTAAGGTGGGGAGCCTGTTTGCCAGTACAGTTTGCCAGTATAGCATTACTCCGCGTTTGGCTAAGGAAGTATTTGTATTTCTTGCTAGTATTGCTAAGTACACTATTCACTGCAAGTGTGAAGCAAACTTGCAGTGTCTTGCAAGGTTGTAGCAGCCCTAATGAGAATAAGAGTGGTTATTTTGCTAGATAAGGCTCCTCTGCCTCTTGTTTGATCCATTTTTGTGGCTGGCTTTGGGAGCAGCAGAGTTCAGGCCTAGCGGGCACCTTTATATTTGATGTTACCCGAGTTTAGAATCCTGTGTGTGTCAAAACCGAGATAACTTCTAAAGCTGCTGAAGCCAATGGTTATCCTTAAGTTCAGTGAACAGTACCACAAAGGGCTTTGCTAATTTTGGAGCTATGCTGGCACACAGCTCAGTGTCTTCTTCCTAGTCCTTAGTTTAAGGCTGGGGAAGGTAAAATGGGCCCTGCTACAAATCAACAACCTTACACCAGCACACACGCTGCCTCGTGGTGCTTGTGGTCTGCAGGAGGGGCTTGAGGACACGTTTGTTCCTTCCCCTATCATTCCTGTCGGGGCGTCTGCACTGTGGCCTCCACCCATCAGGGATGGGCTCCAAGGGCCCCCTGCTACGTGGGGTCTGTGCACACGGGCACGGGCGCCAGCCAGAGCCCGGCGCTCGCGTGCGCGAGCCAAGAAGCCGGCGACACAAATGGCTCCGTTTTTCAGTATAGTTTTTACCCTCTTCCATAGATTATTGCTACCTTTTTTATTTGTAAAACTAATTCGAGTTGTCTAATTGTGAAAGCTTTTTGAGCAGGTGGCTTTCAGCTCACAAGTGAGATTTGTATCAGAGACAAGCTGTGGTTCCTGTTTTCCGACAGAGAGTGGTTATATTTTCCATCAGGAATTAGTGCAAGAATAAGAGCATTCTTGTCTCCTCTCTAGTTAGAAGTGTTGGACAGAGGCATCTTTCTGGTGTCGTTTCATGTTTGTTCATTTTGGAGGGGACAATGGGTGCTGTCAATCACGCTGCTGTGTCAGTAGAGCAGAAAGACTAGACAAGGAGAGGAATTGATGTGTGTGCTTTGAGTAAATGCAGTGCAAATAAATGGAGAAGGCAGGCAACTGAATCATTGCTCTTGTTCCCCTTGTACATCAGATTGTGATTTTTGGCTTTTGAAGGCAAGTTGGTGGGCAAAATACAGCAGAGGAGAGATTTCTCGCTAGCCAGCTCCAAGCTCGTGTTTGCCAAGAAAATAACTTTACGTGTAAATGGAAACCAAATCATACACAACTGCATGTTGAATTTCAAGGGATGGAAGAGTGCGAGAGTCAGAGTCTATGTCTGCTTTCTTGGTGTTTTTCCTCCCTCTATTCAAGAGGAAAATGGCATTTGGAGTGGGAGAAGAGGGTAAAGAAAGAGCTGGCTGAATCGATAAAGGAAACTGTACGTTGACACCACCTGGCCATAGCCTGCATTGAATGGCAGGGAACACACAATAAGTAGGCAGCTCTGGCCAAACGCTACTGACTAGTTTTATTCTGCTTTTGTTTTATCCACCCTCAGTGTTTTATTATTTATAAAGTGCAGCACCAGCGGTATTTGTTTTGAAAGGAAGGATGTGTTTTTCTTGTTAATGGGAGTAATTAGTCACGTGGGCTACAGAGATGACATTTCCTAAAGTAGATGTGTTAAAGAATTTCTTATTCTTCTAAGCAACAGCCCTGTGCTGCTGAGGCCAGTTTTAGGATATCATCTTCTGCATATACTGTTCTGGTTTCAGTATAACTTACAGTTCAGCAAGGTGGATTCACTTAACCGAGTTAAATGTGCTTATGCCTTAAGTTAAGTGTTAGTTCACTCAGCTCTTTCCACTTCAGCCAGCAGATCTCCTGTGAAAGCGGGACCTGAAACTGGTTACATGGGTGTGGACCTCTGGTAAAACCCTCGGAGAAAAGGCACAGAATTTATACTCCTCAAGAGACAAACTGTTATTTCATCAAAGGTGTTTGTTTGTTTGTTTGTTTGTTTCCTTAATCTATTTGCAACTCTTTACAGCCTACTCAGAGCTTATCTTTTAAGGAACCAAGCCAGAAAAACCACAATCTGGCTGTTTGGATTCTTGTTTAATTTGGGGGGAGATGGCTACAAAAACTTAATGGAGCTGCAGCAATGAAGATGTGAGGTCCATTAGTTGGTCAAATTGAAGATTAGAGTCTCTTATTAGCAACAGCTGTTCTCCTTACGCTCATCCATTCAGGGTAGGGACAAACAGGCCTTTCATCTCGTCTGCTGATCAGTCAAGTGAAGAAGTTCACGGCAGGTATTACCAGCTGGGATGGAGCATGTGTTTGCTGCATGCTGCTTTGCTGGCAGAGTCTTTGCTCTGGAAATATTCTCCAAACCCTCACGTCAATCCTGCCCCAGGCTCTTTTTGAGTCTCGTGTGTTGTACACGTGGAGCAAACGTTACAGGTTGCAGGTAGCAGCTACTACTGATAATCAATGACCTGAACTGACTACAGAGGGAGAGGATGCCCCAAACCTTTGAGCTTTTGCTCCTCTTTTAAGTTTTTAACTGTAGATAACATGAACATGGAAGTAAGGACTCCTGTGGTCTGGTCTTTCTCTCTCTCTCTCTCTCTCTCTCTCTCCTTTTTTTTTTTATTTTTTTATTTACACAGAGATCTTTGGGATTAAGTGAAAAAAAAATGATGGCACTAGTCACGAGGTCAACTTCCCAGGCTTGCAGCTGTGAGCTTTTAAAGTTGTGTCTGCTCAGGTGCATTCAACAGGCAGGTTAAGAGCAGTGGTTGTGGTTTTATTTACCAGACTGGCTCTGACTGAGGTAAAGCAAACCCTTTTTTTCTTATCTTTGGTCTGTTTTCCCTACCTGTACAATCCCTAAAAGATGCCGCCGCATCACTTTGGATTTGATGAGTTTTCGGGCATGGAAAGAAGAAAAACTTTAAACAACCAGATGCTTTGAGTTAGCACAAGTAGGTACAGGACCAAGTAAATGTTCTGAGACAGATATCTGTCTGTGCACTGCTGTCTTGGAAGAGCCACACAAAGTGCTGGAATAGCTTAAATAAAATAATCCTTGCTTGTGCAGTATTCGACATGGGATACTGGGGCTTGCAGGGGTTTAAGCAGAGCTGCCTGCTTGCTGTTCCCCCCAGATTTTATGGGGAGAGGGCAGAAGTGCAGATGGGAAAAGGCCAGGCAGGAAAAAAAGTGAAAGAAAGGGGAGGGAAGAGCAGTGTGATGTATCAAATATGTTGACAAGATGCTGAAATAGAAAAGCTTGAATAAAATGTTAAAACCATTTTGAAAAAATAATAAAAACCTTAAATAACTCAATTCATCGTGTTTTCGTAACGACTCGAAAGTCGTATTTTACAGAATCATTGTTTTCAGGCTAGAACTATTGGCTGGCAGCACGTTCCTTATGTAAACCAGAGGAGGTTTGCTAGGCTGGAGGGGTGGTACGGCATGTGAGCTGAACAACTGATCTTGCTGTGTCTTTTATTTATAGCTGTATTGAACTTGCATACTTCATTTCAGTTGTTTCATGAAGACATAAAATTTCTGGAGTCGCAGGATAAGACTTACAAAGGCATTTAGGCACTTGAGGATGTCAGCAAGCACCAAAGATGTATGAAAACATCCAAATTAGGTACCTAACAGAATTTAGTTACTGAACCAGCCTGAAGGTTATATAACTCCAATAATCTCCCAAACTGGGCTGTGTTAGACCCATTTTTGTCAAATGCATGTGAATCCTGCCCATTTTTTATTTATGCAATTTGCATATACCATATTTGCATAGAGATGGGTGCGTAAAGGCCCTTTTGGAGCTGTGTTTATTCCCCTAGCAATGTGTATCACAGACCTGCTTCTGAGAGCCACGTCTGAAACGCTAACTGTAGAGCTGCTACCAGAGATGGCTGTCCCTGCAAGAAGTGATGTGTCTGTGAGCTGCATGTTATGTGCAGAAAGATATTCCTGCCAAAACCGATTTATCTTACGGGCCAGAAGTGATCCAAAGTAGGAATGGACAGGGATCCGCTTTCCCAAAAGATCTATTGAAGATTTTCTTGACTCAATGGTCATGACAATAGGTGGCACCCTTATGCCAATAAACGTCGTCTTGTTTAACTTAAAGGGCTTCCCAAACTTTGCTACTTGCTTTTCTTTAACCAGAATTATTGGAATTAAAAGGAAAAGCAAGTCATCAAAGCAGAATATTCAATAAGAGCAATGCCTGGAAACCCAAAATTCAACTCTTGATTTTAACATGTGACTTTAGTATTGATCTGCTGAGGAGGAATTTGAGAATTTTGAGCATGGGAAGTAATTTAGTGATGCACAGAAACCATATAAATGTCTGTCTCACAGCTGAGAATTTTGACTCCCATAGGATTACTTAAGAGAAACAAGGTATGTCCTGTTTTATTTGCCCTCTTACAAACGTCTGGGTGCTCGGGATATGCAGAGGATCTGAAGCTTAGAGCTGTGCAGAATCAGAAAGGGAAATCTCACAAGAATGGAAGTAAAAGTGACAAAAACTCTACTGAGGAAAATCTAATCTGAGCCAAAACCTGGAGAGAAAAAAAAAAAGTGTTAACCAAACTTTGTCAAACCACAAGCATTTTGGCTTGTGGTTTGGATAAAGGTTTAGGTCACTTGTACTCTGAGAGGACCTTACTCACCACTGCTCTGCTGAGCTTGAAAGGCAAACAGAAAAAGGCAGAAGGGAGCACATTAAAAAGGCCTAAATTCATAGTGGCAACATGGAAGAACATCCCATATCAGTAAGTGTGAAAAGATATCTGCTTTTGTTCCATACTGATTCACTGATAGAATTAGTTTGTAAGAAAATAGATTTTCCTCCTTTTTATTTTAGTGAAAATAGAGTTTAGAGATGGGATGTAATACTGAGGATATAAGTTATGTTAGGCCTGCAGATGGCCCATAAAATTTGCAAAACCTCCACCATTTATAAGCTGGAATTGAATCAGAAAAAGCTTTGAGATTTATTGAACTTTGCTAGTCTTTGGCAATGCGTAGGTTACTCTTTTGCTCTCATACTGTTTCATCCTTACATTGCAAGAGTAGCATCTTACAGAAGTGATGCAAAGCTGAAGAGGAAAGAGATTTTTGAAAGAACTGATGGAACTAATGAGGTATCTTTTTCTTTTATGGGACATACTTAATGCAGCTGTTCTTTTAGCTAAAATTTTGTTGAAATAACCATGATGCTATAGGCCAAATTAAAACTTGCAGTGTTCCATGAAACATTATTTATTTGGATCTCTCTCCATTTCACTTCCAGCATCTCTTCCTGCTGAGTTCTGTAAAGCTGATGTGAGCCCTGGACTGCCTGGGCAAATCAGAGGCAGTGGGAAGAGTTTTGTCTCCAGGCTGTGGTGCCAAAATGAGGGCTGTGATTTCTGGCTAGGCAGCTGCTCCTCTGCAGTAGTGGATCTGGCTCTGGATAGGAGGTCACAGAGCTGGTAGTACCGAGAGTCTTTTGCAAGCTGGTTACGTCCATTGTGCTGCATTTAAACTATGTTGCATGAAAATGCTTTACTGAACGTGTGCTTATCTTAGACTGACATCCCCTTGACGCTGATAAATAGCATTCTGCTGCTTGAATTTGAAACTACTTGATGGGAAAACTCCCGAGTGGAAAATGAATTTGTAATACAGCAGTATTACTATTCCTTTTCTAAAAAAAACCCACAGTATTTAAGCGTGATTGTACATGGAGTTTTATTTTTTTGCATCCACAGATTCATTTTTTCTTTTTATAAAATACGCAGCTTAGCTGCACTCCTGTACAATCATTTTATGTGTGCGAATGTTCATCTTGAAGAAGAGATGCATGTCTCCAGGTAACCAGTTTCAGTGTACTTTTGGATACTTTTTTAGTATTAAGCCTACTAGATAATCTTTTTGGTCCCTGGAAAGAAGGAGGGTAGAACTAGGAGATAGTAGGTCTTTGTTGTAGTAGCTGTTTGTGCTCTAACCTAAGAGGAAAAGTTTCTGATAGAAACTACGTGTTCATTTTTTGGCCAGGATGGTGCTTGAGCATTGAGATGAAGAGATTCATCTCAGTTCCGATGCATGATTCATCATTCGATGCATCTGCGTGATTCAGAAACACTGAATATTCCATATATGAAAAATGACAGTAGGTTGCTTAGAGAATGGTGTGTATCATCTGTCTTTTAATAAGACTTTTCCTAAACAAACTGTCTCTTTGTACTAATGAATGACCAAAAGTGCACCAATAATGCACTTGCTTTAAGTTTCACGAAGTCTCGTGGTGACAGAAAGACTACCAGAATGTGGGTGACAGTCA
This sequence comes from Rhynchotus rufescens, assembly GCA_032273925.1. NCBI lineage: Eukaryota > Metazoa > Chordata > Aves > Tinamiformes > Tinamidae > Rhynchotus > Rhynchotus rufescens. Next base: position 10,994 of record JAVCKT010013223.1, read on the forward strand.
TCAACATGTGGAATACTTGAAATATTTGGTCCTGGTTATTATACTATTATTATATTATTATTGTATTATTATTATTATCATCATATTATCCTTGCTTATTGTGTGGTCCAGTAACTTGTCCTATTTTCACTGAAAAATAAGCTTTTCCTGGCAGCGGATGGCAATTGAAAGGCAGTGTTACTCTTGTTCTGTCAGCTGTTGACAGGGAGGTGTAAGTTTTCAGTTTCGACCTCTCTGGTTCTTGGTAAGTGGATGGTAGAGTTTGGCTTTGCTTTTTTCATTTGGAGAGGTCCCTGAGGTTAGTACTAAGCTATGGCTGCTGTGTCTTGGGAACTCTCTGATGGAGCTGCTCTAATATCTAATAGCAAATATTATTGGCATAGCTTGTTTACATGGTGAGCCCAAATTTAGTAGAAATACATTTTAAAAACAATCTTCTAACTCGGGTTTCATGTCTTCCAGTCCTATATTCAGCTCCTAAGGATGCAGGTGGTGCCTTAAAAAATAAAAAAATGAACCTTTTTTGTCCAGTGTCTAAGTGTTAGACTGTGGCAGGATTGTGCTACATTGTCTCGCTAGCAGAGATGAGGAGTATTCTGGTTCAGAACATGCTTCCAGAATTATCAAAATGCAGGAACTGCCAAACTGCAGCCAACCATCCTTTCCTTTGGGGAAGAGGCATCCTAGGGGAATAGCTAAGAGTAGAGGAATACATTTGATTTTTAGGGGTGTGAGGAATCTGTCTATCTCTTATCCCTGGTGGAAGAATAAAGGGATTGAAAACTCTTCTGATTTAATCTAATTTTAAAATGATTAAGTAGAATTCTTCTTCCATTTCCTCATGTCATGTTTTACAAAGAGGTGTAAATGTGTCAAGGGTTGGGGGTATTATCAATGCATCCTATTACTTGCATTTTAGCTTAACCTAACTTTAATTAATGAGTGATTTCCAGTATTGAAACTTTAAATATATATATATCTGTGTGTCCATGCATGTATGTGTGTGTAAGAGTAAATAATATCTTTATACCTATTTAAATATATCCCCAGAGGATGGTTTCCTAGGGTACATCTCTATAGGATGACCTGTGTGCACAGACTGGTTTGGTCTAGCTGCATGAGAACTGAATTGCCATGTTCACTGCACATAGCACTTGGTCCCGGGCGTCATTTTGTCCCATGATCCAAAGACATTGTAATTACTAGAGTGGTTTTATAGCTCAAAATGTTTAAAATATTGTGTCTTAAATAGGTGCTGCAGCCTAGCAGAGTGAGATTCCTAAAGCCATTAAATTGTGACTTGTCCTTGGGCATGTGGGGTTGCCCAAGGTTAGAAATCTTGCAGAGACAGTGGAGAACTACTCTGCTCCGGTGGAGAGGTGAGCCAAAAATGCTTCCCTGGGTCTTTTGAGAGCCTTCCTTTATGTTATCGATAGCCAGAGTAGCACTTGGATTTTGTTTCAGAAGGAATTCATCTGCTCACTCCAAAAAACAGCCTGATAGGGAACTGGTGTTTATGTAATATGTGTGATTGGGGGACAGGACTTTAGACTAAATTGGGAAGATGTTATTTTAAGGTGTTCATGTACCCAGTGAGTGCAGGAGAGAAGTTAGGTGAAGCAGGAGAAAGGAAGAAATGCCATCTCATGGTAAGTGGTCATAAAGGAAAGGACTTCTGCCTTAAACAAGATGTTGTTAAATCACAGAAGCAGCTCCAGGAGAATAGAATGCCACTGGTTCTTAAGATCTGGATACGAATCTTAATACAGAATGTGGATGCAGAAGCACTCTTTGCAGTTCTGCTGGTTTTAAGAGTTTTTTTTAAACTGCACTATCACTCGAATCCAGAAATTCACATAATTATTTTTATTCACAGATATAGTCACTTTTTCAGATTTTTTTTTTCAACTCTGAATATAAAATAAGTAATTTTACATTAATATTTACTGGTTCTTTTCAGAAGTTTGACATTAGCTTGCAGAGCCCAAAGTCTCTGTGTCAAAAATCTGTTAAAAAAGTGCCCCAGTTTATCACACACTTGAAGAATCCTTCTTCAAGAAGAAGGCCCTACTTACAACTCTTTGGTGCATGTGTAGTGTATGAAGTATTCTGGCTCATTGACCATCTGGACAAATTAAAAAAAAATCCTCAGAAAATAAAAATACAGATTGTGTGGTTTGCAGGGAGTTTCATAACTAAGTGAAGCACATTAAAAATACATTTCTGGTCTAGAAACTTAAGTGTTCCATTTTCCAAATCCACACATAAAACATAAATATTATAGCCTAGGTTTCAAAACCAACAACATTCTCTTTAGATCATGGAACTCATCATCTTTGTTTTTAGAGCGTTAGGCGTTTCCATGAGTTATCCCATGCTCATAGCACACAGACCCAGATGAGCTATTGGAGCACTTGCCTCAAGTCATGGAGACTTTGAAGGCCCACAAAATAATGAGCAATATCCAGGTTAAAGTTAACATCCACGTTGGCAAATGACATTGCAAGCTTCTTAAGGTTTGAAGTTTCTAAGTTTGAGGCTTTGGATTTCAGTTTGGATTTAAACTCCAACCTGCCCTTTAAAGCTGTAAATACTTCTGTGGAAATGGGCCTTGATCTCTGTGTGGTTCAGCTTTCTATTTTCAGCTTGTGGGCTGTGCCCCTTGCCTGCTTAGGCTATCAGTTCTTGAGGGCAGAGCCTCTTTCTGTGGATATGTTCAGTTTTGCAGGGCGACTCTGAACTCATGGATGCTCAATTTTTTCTGTCTTGTTGGACGAGACTTGGCAAGAAAAAGCTGGAGAGAGGATGTAGGAAGACAGCGACATTGTTCCAGTGCTGGAGCTTAGTGGCGTGTGCACGTCTCCCTCCTTGTAGCTCCCTCAGTGCCTGCCATTGCCACAAACCTTCCTCGTGCCCTGAGGGCAGGACATGGCTGCCTGCCTTCCTGCAGGCAATGCAGACCTGCATGGTCTCCTCTGGCCATGGAGGGTCATGGAGCAGGAGACACATCACCCCATGTGCAGCATCATGTGGAGGAGAGGGCCCTAGCAGTGGGAGACAGAGATGGTGGTCAACTAAATGAGCCTTGGCCTCCGCCCTCAGGCTGGGCCTGGAAGCACTCCAGTGGTTTGAATAGGAGTTACAGGACGTAGCTGTGGTAGTGAGCTATGCCTAACCTTCCTAGTGCTGTACTGCTTTTGACTCATTCTCAGCTAAGTTGTTGGCCTTCCCTCATTTTATTTCCAGCAGCACTATAGAGATGCTGAGTGCCTTCTTTGTGCCACAGTGCAGGTTGCTTCTTGATGCTGCCCCTTCCTGTCACCTCCGTGTTTGCCAGCAGTTAAATAAGGACTGCCAGACTCGCTAGGGTTTGGGCAATGTAAGTGCCTTCATGCATCAGGCTTTTCTAAGGGACTGGTGGGGGAGACAACAGTAGGGTTGACCACTAAAATGTGCTGTTTTATTGGACGTGGGCAAACAAACAAGACTGTGATGATTTTGGTCAAAGTGGTTTACGAAGACCAAACGGGCCAAACACCAATGCTCATCTCTTTTTTTTTTTTTTTTTTTTTTTTTTTTTTCTCAAAGTTGTGTATGGCCTGAGTAGCTCTGGGCCTAGCTGGAGACCTTGAGTGGTGTTAATGGGCTTTACTTGTTTGCCTCTGGTGTAGGGTTGGAACAGGAGAAATCCCAGACCTGCACACAAGGCAGCCCAGCTCACTGGAGAATTCTCCAAACAAGCTGACACCAACTCCAAGAGCCAGATGTGAAACTCATATCCGAGCAACAATGAAAATAGACTGTGGTTTACAACTCCTTACAACAATAAACAAAGCATATCAAAGGATCCCCCAAAACTCACTTTCTCTGTAGAAGCCTACATGTTTTTATTATTCCAGGCTCCAACTTTAAAGCATTTTTGTCATTTTTTAGAAGAATAATTAAATAGCTGCAGATTCCTACCAGTGACAATTCTGAGGGACTGAACTGGGCTTGCTGGTGAACCACATCCACCCCAGGGAGAATGCCTGCAGAGTCAGCAAAAGCTTCTTCAGGAACATTCTGCCCTCCAAATTCTCTCTTCAATTTATGGTGCGTTTTCATGGGAGCTTTGTGCATCCTAGATAACAGGATGAAATGAGTGTCCAGCCTCTCTGATCAGAAGTCGATTGCTTTAAAAAATGTCTGAAAAGATTTTGGAACATGATTGTATAAGTAAGCCTTTGAAACGTGTAAGGTGTAAAGTAGTGGTGTTGGCCTGCAGAAAAATTAATTCAGCTATGCAAGCTCTGCAAGAAGTAACCGGTGAATGGGAGAGTGTCAAAAGCAGAGTTAATATGAAAACAAGTAAAATCTTTGTTTCATCTTGCTTTTTTCATGAATTTATTTTAATTGTGAGCATTTTTCTAGCTTCCAAATTTCAACAAAGCTGAAGGATGCCTTGTTCTCCAAGGCTCATATCACCTTACTGTAAAAACCAGAGAGAAGGACTCAGCATGTCTGCAGTTACACAGCCATACCTTCACTTGGGGTTGACATGAAATGCTTTGTTAAAGTTCTGGCAACGCAATTGGAGATACTTATTCCCTAAATTGTTTCAGCTGACCAAGCAAAATTTGGAATTTTCTCTATGTCCTGAAACTCCAGAAAGTTAATAGTCTGTGCTTTCCAGATGCAGTCAAACTCCTGTCACTTCCCTGGACTCTTTGTGGGCTGAAATATTTGGGTATTTTACTTTTGCAGACATCTGCAATCTGCTATGGAGTTAAACGTGAGAAATTTTTAGTTGTATTTATTGCTTCAGAATGGTTCACTGTGAGACACTCTAGGTGGAAGAGACCACAGGCAAAATAACTGTGCTTGGCTTTATTCCTTTTATGTCAGCCTTTCTCCTTTTACCACGAAGCCTTACTACAAGGATCTAGATTTTCCTCAATCAAGCTAGGAAAAATCATTAGGCAACAAAATTATTTAGGTGATAATTTCACCAATGCAGCCAGATTTTCCAGAATTGTAGGTTACTTTGAGCGGGTTTCAAATGACCACAGAGGACGTCATCCTGCCCTTATTTCTCAGCGGTCCTGATTTAGGAAGCCAGTTGTTTTAAGGATGTCAGAAACAGACAAATCTGCAAGGAAGTCGATGAGTTTTGTGACTTGCAAGAGAATGAGAGGGAGAATTGCCAGGAAGCTCCGTGACACCCTTCACAGCAGCCTGCGTCTCAGCGGGGTGGTGGCGGGTGGTGTCCAGTTGGGACAGGCTCTCTTCTAGAACTGAAGGTGAAACACTCTAATGAGAAGAGATGCTGGAAAAAGTGGTAGAAGGAATGAAGGAAGGAATCCAAGGGGTTCTGCCTGTATGAGCCTGTGGCTGTGGAACTCCAGTGGTTGTGGGCAACTGGGGTCTCTTGAGTTTTAAGAAGTTCAGACTAAAATGTATGAAAGTAGAAGCAGGACTGGGTGCTCGCATCTCTAGGCTGCCCAGGCCCTTCTGCCTAGTGCTCCGAAGAGCCAAAGAGCTTGGCAGGCTCAGCAAAGAGGCACGGCTACAGGAAGGAGGAGCTCTAGCCTTGTCTGCAAGGTGGAAATGCAAGGTTGACCACAGCAGGATTGACAGATGTCTGGAGGAAAAGGAGGAAAAAAACTTACATGTATGGGTTTCAGTAGGCAAGATTTTCAGTGGCTAGCAGGAACATTAAGGGAGCACTTTTTAAACCCTTCCACAAATGCACTATGTCAATGGAAGTAGAGTGCTTGCTGTCTTTACATGCTACGACAGACAAGCTCTTGAGTTCATGGGATTAAAATATTACAAGCTTTTTTTTTTTTTTTTTTTTTAACAATGACACAAGGAATGTTTGAAAGAATCTCTGTGCACTGGTTTATGATTTGGTTTGTGTTTAGAAACCACAGATTCTAGATTGCAGGACAGCTCATAGCTTGGGAATTTCCCTAGTGACTATTAACTGGAATGTCAGTTTATATAACTGTGTCTGTGCGAGTTGAAGGTTCGCTCTGTTACAGGTGGCACTGGTGCTGAGGAGAGGGAGGATCAGGGAAAACTTCCTACAGTTCAGTTTGGGTGGATGCAGTGGAAATTCAGGAGTTGTCTCTCAACCACCATGTCTGGAATTAATCTATCTGGCAAACCAAGTGTAATCATGGCAAGAAATTATATTTGCTTCACTAAAGTCTTCCCTAAGGTGCTGATCTAATTCTTTATGAAGTAAATGGCCAAGTCTTCATAGGCTTCCAAGGGAAGCAGGCATTAAACAGGGACCATTTGGCTGCTTCAAATCATAAATGGGGGCAAGAGCCTCCACCCTGGAGGTCGCTGTCAGGGAGCTCTGTCATGGTGCTTACATACCTGAGACACTCGAGGAGCCTAAGCAGCTTCCTGGGTCTCCACTTCAGGTAAAGCTCCGTGTGCTGAGGCCACCCTTTCACGCTGAAGCTGCCCTACACTTGGGCTGCACTGATGATTCTCTTAGTTCATCTTTTGTGTGGTGTTTTGTGCAAGAACTTTCTCCATTCTGAGGCCCAGAGATACTGAAAAATGGATGGGGTCAGAAAGCAGATAAGAGGGTATCTGGGACCCTCTGCTAAGAAGGAATTAATTAATTCTCCCATTAACTGTTTTTTGATGCTTGCACAGTGGTTGCTGTGGATCTCAGGCAAAGATCTCTGTACATGAAACCTGCAAACCCAGCACCATAAGTGCACAACTTTGGCACAATGGTGCCCAGCTCTGCAGTGTTCACCTCTTTAATACCTGGTTAGGCAAAAACTCACCATTTAACTTCTACAGAACAAGACTGCTTCTGAACATGAGATTGCACACGGTCAAAGAAGATTGTGTAGGAGACTGTTATTTGCAGAAAAAAATACTCCTGGAAAATGTGTATTCTCCACCAAATTCTCATCCAAATACAGAGCAGGTCTGAACAAGTGAGGAGTAAGTAAAATATAGGGAGGGAAATAGAGGCTCCTGCCTCTATTGTATGTATTTAGAACATACTTTATGTTTTGCCTGAATTGGTGTCTTTAGGATGAAGATTATTAAGGCACTCAAGGCTAACACTGCTTCTGCTTTCTGCTTACACTGCCACTTTTCCCTAGTGGAAACGGAGCCTTTTGCTTCAAGTCCATGAATAGCAGGTTTGGTGCATAGGGAATCAATAGAGAAGCCAATTAAAGACACAACACTGCAGCCCACTCGAGTCAGTGGAACAGGATGAGCTCATGGAGCAGACTGTGTGTTTGAGGATCAAACACCCCAACCTGGTGTGGACCTCGTTGTGGGCAGACACACCAGGATAAGAATCAGCAATTCAAAGTTTTCCAAAATTAGCTTCCTACCTTCTCAAAATAATAACAGTAGTCTAAAATCTGGAAGATAAATCACATGCTCTTACCCCTGAGCTCTTTTCTCATTTGCCTTCTCATGTCTTTCACTTGAATGCGACTAATTATTTGTTGTCTAACCATTTTGGAACTGAATGTTCCCAGACTCCCACATAGGAGGGAACGCCTAGCTTTCTCCAGTGCCTCCTTAGTGCCTTTTTCTTTAGTCACCAATGAGTCTTTGAACTTTTCCTCATGTCTATCAGGACTAGAAATCTATGCTCTTAATGTGAAAGCTATTATTCTAGTTCAATGTCTTTAGTAAAGCCAAATCATTTCAGTAGGAACCACAAATATGGAACGACTCTAAACACGATGTGGAAAATGTTAGCAAAATAGACATGTCTACTGAAAAGTGCTACAAGGATAGTAAAAATGAGTGAAGAAAGCTAAGGAATCTGCTCTAGAAAATTAAAAGCTCCATTCAGAGCTGAGCCCCCATCAGGCAACATTCTTACTTCTGCCAGTTAGCAGAGTTTGCAGGAACATACTTCAAAGCAGTCATAGATACTTTCCAGAGAAATACTTCTGCTCAGCCCCTGTGAATATGAAAATTGTGGGGTGAAGCAGGGCAACAATCCTTTCTCCTGAGAAAAATCTCAGAATTTTTCTAAGTCACAGACCTTGTGACTTAGACCTAATACCTTGCATGTAAAAAAACAAAATGAATGCAAGTATTTTAAGAGGGATTTTACCTCAGCCAGTGAGTGATGCATTTTAATGCACCATAAACACGTTGCACTCACCTCTTCTGCATTACAAGGTAACATATTGTTTTGTTTTCAGTTTACCTCCCACCCTCTAACTGTTGCTCTGTTTTCCATTACTGCATCTTGCAATGTAACAACAGAATTGTTGAATCATATGAGAAGAGTCCAGCAAATCTTATTTGTTCCACCAAAATTCTTTCCATGTGTTCAAGTTCCATTTATTTAATTTATTTATTTTTTTGCTAATTTTTGTCATGTGCTTCATTTTAGTCATTGCTCCCCCACACTGGAGGCCGGCATCCTTCCCTTACCACTGACAGGTTCAGAGGCCCTACAAGGAGTAACCAAAGCCTATGGGACTTACCACATCCTTAGAAGAACATCACCACTGAATGCAACCAAAAACTGCTTTTGAAAAAAGAGGAAAGAAGAGGAGCAAGACAGAAGAGTGAAAAAGAACAGTTGGGCTGGAGAATGTGATCCCTGATTCAAATTAGAGATTCTCAATGGGAGGAGAAGAGAGCTAGACCTCTCACTAATGCGGCAGCAAAAGAACTTTGGATTTCAAAGTGGTTGACTAGACGTAAAACCAATTAGCGAAACTGAGACAACACTGTCCCACCAGGATAAATTGAATAAGCTCATATGGCAAAGTGCAAGGGAGTGTAGGATTCTGAGCATGTTTTTGCAGTAGGCCCTT
>JAVCKT010013227.1:0-10324 GCA_032273925.1 Rhynchotus rufescens
ATTTTCAAATCTTCTGACCAATAAACTTGCCATTCCTGAATATTCTTTTTTTTTGTATATTCTAACTCTTTTTCTTTAGTCCTGAAAAAATAAGGATCTTTTCCTCTTTTGCCTTAAATATGGAGTTCTCTACAAGCAATCATATCGTATGACAAAGAACTTTACTGTGAGGGTGACAGAGTCCTATAACAGGCTGTCCAGGAAGACAGCCTCTCTTCTCTGGAGATCTTCAAAACTCACCTGCACTTGCCCCTGTGCCACACACCCTAGGTGTCTCTGCTTGAGAAGGAGGGTTGGACTAGATGATCTTTAGAGGTCCCTTCCAACCTTGAATATTCTGTGATTCTGTGAGGCTGGGGAGTCCATGTAGAAAAGTCTTCTGAAGAGACCTCTTTTTCTACTCTGGAAAGGAGAGATGGATACAAGGAGAGAGGGAGAGGGGAGAAAACTAAAGATGGACGCTTGCCAATCAGCCCAGGAGGATGGGTTGTAACCCCTGAGGCAAAAAGAGAAGGAGTGAGCTACCATAAAAGCATTACTTCATCAGAAGAGTTCATGGTTTGGAAAAACGTTATAGAAAGTCTGAGAGACTTCTTTAGAGGTTGACAATCTGCTCAGCGTTCTCCTGAAGGAGTTTGTCCCAGATGTGTACAAGGAAGGAAGAATCTGTGACAGTTTAGGTGCAGGAGGACAAGAAGTCTTTGCATTAATAAGCCTCATGTCCTTCACTATGTCTCAGCGGTGTGTCTTTTTCTCTGATTTTAGGACATCTGTGTGCTGAGAATAAACCACCTGTTCAGCATGGGGCAGACCATTTTTTTTTCTCTACTGGAACAAATTTAAGAATTTGGAACTATTGTTTGTGCCTAACTTTTCCCTCCCATAGGTCTCTCTTCTTGAAATTTGCTATTCTTGCTCCAGTACACACTTTAACATTTCCAGCTTCTGAATTTCGACACTCTGAGCATCCCAGTCTCTTTGGTAAAGATAGCTACTGCCAACAGATGGATCACAAAAGCTTATGTGCCTTCTAATGAAACCAATCTTTCCAATTTGCTTTTCCCTGCGGAATGTTTTTATGTTTTCCTCATTTCTTTAGAGTGCAGCTTTCAAAATCATCTGTTTGACCATGTTCCCTGGGTGGTATTTGTGATATAATAAAATATATACATAAAAAAAAAAATCTATGCTTCATTAAAAGTCAGGGAGGTTTCACAGGTGTTGCTGAAGAGCTTTTAATTATTTAGAAGTGACACAATAGCATCACAATTACTGTTACCTTAGGTAAATATTCATGAATGGATTAGATACTGTAACAGTGCTGGGTGAACTTCAAATGGTGTAGGGTAAAGGTCTGATGCAGAAAAGTGTTCAAAAGTTTGGTTGCTTATCTGAAATAGCTAACTTGCCTGAAGTTATGACTGTCAAGCATGCATCTAAGTGGTTTGAAATCAGTGCAAGCTGGACCTCTAACACAAAGATCTAAGATATTGACAAGAAGAGAAGGGAAAAGAAGGGAAGGGATGGGAAAAGAATAAAGCCCAGGTCCTCCAAAAAAAAATCCCTATGCTGCACTCTACCCATTTGCAATTCTTCACAGGACTGTCATTCAAAGACATGTCTACATCCTTCAACTTCAATGAGATTTTTTTTCACAAAGATGATGATAAAACTTCTGCAAAGGTCCTCTTTGATATATATTCCCAGGATTTTTTGTAGATGTTTCCCTTCTCTGCCATCTTGAAGAGACAGGCATTAAACCTGCATTTCTTCATCTACACACAGCTTTAAATTGCTTTTCTGGACTCCATGGAAATGAAGATTTGTTTTATACAGAAATACCAGATCATGAAAATTAGGATGACTAGAAAAGCTTTAAATCAAATTCCACATGTTTAAGGCAACATAATTGTAATCTCATCTCTTAGTTTTCTTTGAAGCAATATGAGATAAAGATACATCTTTCTTTGCATAAAAAGATATGGCCTTAGCTGTGGTCAGTGTGTCTTAACATTGGTGAGGTTGAGAAGAAGTTATCTCCCTCTTCCCTGCAAGCCATCCTGAAGACAAGTAAGCAGGTATATGGAGGTCCACTCAAAGTGGACTCATTCAAAGTCACTCATTACATTTCATCTCATGTAATAGAAAGCCTGAAGAAATATCATAGCCCAGCCAAGCTAAATTGTTGCTGATATTCTCTGTATTAACCATCTGCAGGCTATGCCAGGCCACGATCAACCTTTTTAATAATTCAGCACATTATGCTGACTGAACGTTAGCCAAAGGCTTTTATCTCCATTCTTTGATTGCAGTCATATTTCTTTGATCATGCCCAGAATTTTTCCAGAAGTTGTCATATCTTCCTTATTTACTCTGGATAGATATTAAAGAAATATCAACATCTTCTAATGTATTTTTATTTTCTAAAGTAAAAATATATTATTTTTCAGATAAGATTTCACTGTTCTTGTTTCAATTTTGCCTCATGAAAAAATGTGGCTATGGAATTCACCATACTTGATTAAGAGTTGCTGTTAATTGCTGTTGGTGTCCTACCTCTGAGGATGCTTCTTTGAGAAAAAAAGAAAAAAAAAAGTTAAATAAAAAATTAATGATGACTTCAGTTTTTCAGCTTAGGAAAAGTGTAAACTTAGAATTATTTATTGATATTATTAAAATAATCAGTTAGGATCTTAGAATATGATTCTAAATTGCTTGTCTCAAAATACTAGCTGAAATCTCTTCTGTCTTGGCTGTGTGTATATCTATTCATATAAAGAATGATTTTATTCCTAATATTTCTACTTCCTACTTTTAAGAGGAGTATCTTTAGCCTTCAGAAACATGGGAAAGGAATGTGGAATTAGTCAGGGCTTTTTTTTTCTGTATGAATTCATGTGTACATTCATTCAGCAACAACAAAAATTCAAGTTTCCACTCTCGTGAACAATAAATATTTTTCAGTCTTTTAATTTATAAAACAAAAACAAAGGTAAAATGAAAGGTCAAGCTTTTGTTCATGCACAGACAGACAAAAAAACAAAAGAGATCTCTGCAAGCTGTCAGGGACAGATTCTCAACCTCCTGCCAGTGGCTTGGTGTCACAGAGGCTTCCCTGCAATCAAAGGAAGAGCTCTGTACCTATACACAGAGAAAACAAGACCAGGATGTAACCCATGATGTATGAGTTCTCTTTCCAGGCCAGAGAGCTGCAATACGAACTGACAGCACTTTTCCCAAATGAAAATAGATAAACTCGTTGAACTTTCTGTCTAGGCTTCACTGTTTCATTAATTAGGCAAATCATTATGTTATTCACTGGAAAACAATAAGATGCATCGAAAAGAAAAAAAAAAAGGCCACCTCCCCAGTGAAAATTTGCTATGCTACACATGTATTTGTAAACAGTAGAATCATCCTCACTTTTTTTTTTCTGTCTTTTGCTGTTTTCCTGAGGTGCTAGGCTGATGCCTACTGTGTGAACTTTATGCACCACAAATCTAGAGAAGAATATGAATTTTATCTCCCACATATTTACTTCTTGGTTCCTGTCTTGAAATGTTCAGCTACATAGGGATTTCATGTTCTTATTCTTTGATACCTAAAGGAACTTCTTACTTATTGCTGACCTGCATAGCACTCTCACTATTGAATATTTCTTTCATAAATGAGCGTTGATTTTATCATTGCTAGGTAAGGAAACCAAACTCACGGTTTAGCCTACTGCAACAGTATTCCCAGGTCCAACCAAAAGCAGAGATGAGACTGTATTTGCAGCAGACAGGGCTGCCCTCATGTTCTGGACTCTTCTGTGCTTGTGCCTTCAATGGGCTGAGCACTCCTGCCATGGGCCGAGAGGAACCAGGGCAAGGTATTACTTGGGTTTCCCAGCTGCCACAACCCCTCCTTGCCTCTCTGTGCATCTGCAAACTGGCTTTTTTTCCCATACAACCTGCCCTGGCTGCTTTTTGCAGCCTTATTTTTGATCTAAGTGATACATTTTACAGTTCCTTATACACACAGCCACCCTGGTTTCCTACCTACTTACAGAGTTTTGTTTTCTTTTTTCTTTTTTTTTTTTTTTTTTATCACAGGGAGCCTTTTTCAGCTGTTCAGCTTTTTCTCTGTAGTGTCTTTCATTTTAAGACAGTGTTTCCTATTGTTCTTTACATTTTACAATCCTTCTGTACCTGCTTTGGGCATCATGTGCATGATATTACATGGCTAGACTTCCCAGCAATTTCAGATATTCTCACGTGGGAGGCAAAAGCGACCTATTCTTTAAAGACCAAGGAAAAAAAATCACAGCTCTTTTTATTCATTGTACTCACTTGAGTTACCATGACACAGCTTGCTTTGGAAGTTTTTAAAGGTTCATCCGATACAAAAATCTCACTATCCTCTATTAGAAGAGGCTGCAAAGGATTGACTTACCTGTAGAGCAGTAATTTGCTTCCTTACATACCTTCAGATTGAAAATATGTGTGAAAAAGAGTTTGTGAGGTAAAGTCCATTCTAGCAAGAGATCAGAACCTATGAAAGAGATAAAGGTAAAGAAAATTTAATAGTTTCATTTGATTCAGAATTAATTCCTTAGTCAGGGGTGTTAGAAAATACTTTGAAGATATTATTTAAGACCTGAGGTACGGTGTCTGATTTAGAGCCATTCTTATCTGTCCAGAGCACCTAAATTTTTTTTTTTGGTTTGGTTTTTGGTAAAAAAAAAAAAAAAAAAAAAAAAGACAGTGAACATCCCAAGTCACTGAGGTCTTAGAAAAACGGCCAGTCTATATCTTATACTATCTCTATATATACAGATTCAACATGTCTGTATACATGTGTATATAGTAGACATGTCTTTACATGTATTTTAAGGAACAGGAATGAAAAAGGGATAATGAAGTAAGAGTGACCGGCTGATGACAAACTTGAGGTTAAGTATTTCTTTCTATTCAAGAAAAAAGAGAATTTTCGTATTTGAATATTTGTCTCTGTATTTCTATATCCTTACCCTGGAATTGCTACGAAATACCAATGCAAGTATATTAAATTTTAATGGCAATAGAACAATAATTTTACTTGGTTACATGTTTCAAATGAATATCTAGCTTCACAAAATCCTAAGAAAATCTAGGCTTAATCTCTTAATCTGATTCCATTACATTTGTAATTTAAGTTAATTCTTTAATACTAAGTTAATTCTTAGTAATAAATATCACTGGTTTTACATACAGAAAACAGGAAAGAAATTTCAGAGAATAATACATAAGTTTTCTGCATTTAGATTTTTTTTTTCCATTTTCAAATATATTTCTATGTTTTCATACATCTAAGCACTGTCTTAGGCAGTCCAATTTTCATCACAAATTCCTGAAATAGAAGTGACAGAAAAATCCACTCAGTTAGTTTAAAGAAAACAGACACAGCTGTTAGGAGAGGAAGATGGAAAAGCAGTCAAGGGTTTTTTGCAAGTGAACTATTGGCAACCTAGCCTGGGGAAATGTTGGGGAAGAATGAGCTCTTGGGAGTGCTTCCTCTAATACCAATCTCACATATAGACCTTCATTGTTATTCAGTGTTTACCTTTTTTTACATTCAAAACCATATGATACACATACACAAACATGTTTTATATTGGTATATATGCTTGGCTCAATTTTCAATAAAAACATTGCTTACATCATCAAGATATCTCACAGTGGTGATCTCAAAGTGGGCTGGCTGGGAGGCAGGGTTACTAAGGCTGGGGCAGAGTTAAGGATACATACGCATTTCTATCATTAGCATTTGCTAATACTAAGGATTTCCCAAAGCTTCTTGAAAATTTGAATTTTCTGTAGGTCTGTCTTCCTCAGACTAGAGGTGAAAAAAATATCTGCTTCAAACTCAGCAGTATTGTGTGGACATAAATCAAAATATTTACAATAGGGGACTGTAAAATTTAGGAATTAGGTCTTTTCTCAGTATGCTATGACCTTATAGTAGTATCATTACCCATTTTCTGCAGACATACATCTGCAAATATAACATGTGTACTTAAAACCAAACCAATGTCCATTCTGACAATGATTAATTACCATGTTTCTATTTTTTTGACAGTAAGTGTTGCCTAATGGAGTGGTTTAATTGTATTGTCATTCATTCTATAGGGATATGAAATCCCCTTAACAGATGGACAGTTTGCTCTGTCAGGGATTTGACTGCATACATTTAACAGTTTAATAGCTTAATTAATGTGAAGTGATTTCTGTGATTTTATTTGATGAGGAAATGTTTATGAACAGGTTAGGCTACAAGATTTATTGAAACTTCTCACAGTAATGTTTGAAAAAAATGTTGCGTTAGTAACTTCAATTAATTTATTAATTAGTAATGCATGCCCTTGATACAATTATCTGACACAAGTAACAATTGATCTGTAATTATGCCCTATATTTACCTAACTATTCCTTAGTGGCATCCTCTCTATGGAAAAATGTCAGGAGAAAGTAACGTATTTATTTCAGGCAACTCTGTGAAAGTACTTGAAAAGAAAAATTCAGGAAACTTTTGGAGCCATGGCACAAGGAAATATGATGCAATCTGGCACAGATCTTCCACAAGGACTAATCTCTTAGCTGACTTAAAAGAAAGATTTTATGACAACCAGGTAGAACAAATCTTCCAGATGACATGACATTAACTCTTCAACTCATTCAGGCAAAACATCACCTCTTATATAGTGAAATATAAAATACATCAGCAAAAATGAAATTATGAGTCTCACCATGTGGTGCAATAGATCTACGCCAAAGGAATTTTTCTGTAGGTTATTCTGAAATGGCATCTTCTGGCAACTGTGTGGAACAGTTCAGCAGGGGCAGAAGCAGATGACAGCTCCTCTCCGTACCTGACAATCTGTACCATAGCCTCACCCAAACTTTGAGAGTACCAGAGTGAGGCAATACAAGCTAAAAAATAGTATGCTACTCACAGAAATAAAGTGTTCTACTGTCCCAAGCCATTCCATAGTGCAGCCACCATGGGCCAGGAAGCATTACCCACATCCCTTCCAAAATAGCCCTGCTCTGTGCCTTGCAGGGAGCCTCTGTGCCTGCATTTCATCCCTCAGCCTCTGCCACTCACCTCTGCTCCACCTTCCCTCACTTTTCTCACATCCCAGACCAAGTAAAACGCCCAAAAGCAAACGAACCATAGTACTACCCATTCATTACTTTTTGTCCTGTCTCAAGGACAGTTGAAGGACAACAGCAGGAGAGGATGCCTTGGAGTCAGATGCCCCTTGGGTCCCTCTGGCCTCACTAGCCTTTGGGGTGGTGCTACCTGGGCCAGTCCAGGTGCCATTTCCAGGAAACCTAAGGGGTTCCCATATATCCTCCTCTATTGTACTGCTTGTGGAAAATACTTACCATAGGAAGAAATAGGGAGTGGGTGGGTAGGGCATTTTCCAGAATTATCATTCCCTGCAGCTTTCTCACATGAGTTTCCTACAGCAAAAACACTAAGGCTGTTCCAGTCCTTGCTCCCACTTCTTCCTGCATCAGTTCAGTGGAGTTAATGAGCTAGGTCTGGTGTAACCAGTAGCAGATTTCAGTCCATTGTTTTTCTAACATTGAACATAATGAACTGTGTTTTCATGTGTCTCTTCAGAATTTATTTTGTCTCTACTGACACTCAATATCCATAGATATTAGACAACAGAGCTGGGATAATCTCTAGGGTAATTTAGTTTATCTGTCTGCACGGCTAAAACTTAGTATTCATGGATTCCTACACAATCCCTATTAGTTTATTTTGATTACATGCAATGATAGTGATTCTGTATCTTTCTTCACCCAGCTTCATTATAATGTATTATTTATAAGGCAGCTTCACTATTCACAGCACAGAATAATCACACCTGAGACCTGGTCCTACTATTGCCAACCAATGCCCTAGGAGCACTGCAGGTACAAGTGCCACTGTACAGTAGGAAAACACCAGGTCCTTGACTGTTGCAACAATCTGAACCTCTTCTTGTCACAGCACAGCTGTGACAAGCACACCTGTATACAGCTTTGTGTGCTCAGGTAGCGCCTCAGTCAATGAGACCATATTTTATCGTACGTAGGTTTTTTTCCCCAATTTACCTAAACTTGCTCACAAGTCATTTTTAAGTCTGAGTTAAAACACCATTCAAAATTAAAACAATGAGAATCATGAGTGCAAAATAATACTTTGAAGTCTTGAAAAGCATGATGGGTGACAAAAGTTCTTCCCCTGAAAAGGTAGGTTAGGAACTCTGCTGTCAGGAACAAACTCTCTGCATCTCTTCTAGGCCAGTTTGCAGCCTCATCTGCTTTTGGGTTGTTACCTGTGCTCTAGAAATGGTGTGAGTTTGGCACAGATTCCTCTATGGTGCTGCGAAAGCTCATTGCTGTTAATGCCAGCATCATGTTAACACTAAAAAATTGCAGTAAGACAAAAAGTGTGTTTTGTACAGCCTCATTTTATACCTTATTGGTTTCTAATTTAATAGTAAGATTCACAGAATTCCTCTCCCACCAAATTTTCTGAATTTCTCCATATATATTATTATCACACTTTCCACCTATTGCCTGTGTGAAGGAAGGATAAAATTCCCTTCCTTACTTCTTATAGAGCAGTAATGAGTGCTATCACAGTGAAAATATGTTGAAAGGTTTCTGACAAAAAAACTCCAAGTTTTTAAACTCTGGAGACTATTTGCCCAGGAATCAGTGTGACAGACCTGTGGAGGCCTGTAGAGCATGTTACATTATCTATTTCAAACTCAGAGCCCTAGGATAATTTTAGGGTATGCTTGTAGGGATGGTGGAAAAGAAAAGGAAGCGAAAGATAAACAAATATGGTGGAAAGATAACCAAACTTAATGGCAAGTGAGCAGCAAAGAGGTAGGGAAAACACAATCACATACTTGGATCTTGATCTGGAAAGAGCTTTATCACTGAAGCCAGATTTCAGGTGAAGTCGTTTTTTCTTCAAAGGAATTCCATTCACTGACAGCATCAAAGAACTTATACTTCCAAATACTGATTCATACACTCTTTTTTCTTTTTTTAATTAGTGTAAAATTTACTGAGCTAATGCTGGTAAAATATCCTAACCAGTATTAAACCTGTCTGGATTAATATCTGCAAAAACTTGTTCCTGATTACCTTACAGAATCAGCACTCTTGAATGTAACATTAATTACCTTTCCTACATAGTTTTTAAGAAATAAAGTGTATAAGCAATAAGATTACATGATGATTCCTTGGCGCAGACACTTCCCTCTAGCATTTCTACTCTTTTCCAGAGTGATTTCCAA
The DNA here is from genome assembly GCA_032273925.1 of Rhynchotus rufescens. Classification (NCBI taxonomy): domain Eukaryota; kingdom Metazoa; phylum Chordata; class Aves; order Tinamiformes; family Tinamidae; genus Rhynchotus; species Rhynchotus rufescens. The sequence continues at coordinate 9,329 of JAVCKT010013227.1, forward strand.
ATTCAAATAATAATTATTCTAAATGCTTAAGAGATTTTAAATACCTGAGTTCACCATTCCCTCATTTTATCTGCTTATTCAGACCTCACAAATTGTATATTTTATAAGCATCTACATAATTAAATTTTAAAGCTGCAGGGCTTTCCTTGCAGATTTCTGAAAAGGGGAGAATTTAATGGGAAATCAACTTTAATTGCATTATCTTAAATAGAAAAATTATTTGTCAATCAGATTTTATTAGACAACACAAATTCTGTCAGTTAAAAAAAAAAGATTTTGTTGACTGATTTAACTAGGCATAATGCAACAAAGATTAGTAATGTCAGAAACAGATAACATAATCATCTTACATTATTGACACCAGAGTTCTTCATGCTTTGTTCAGACTAAAGGGGCAAACATAAACCTATCACTCTGAACTACTATTAATTTGTGAGATTTTTGTCAGTCAGAATGGGATTGTATTTTGCCATCATCTACCATCAAACCAGCAACCCAAGTAATTAGACTTCTAATGTGTTTTCATTGAAGTCTCATCTGAAAATCTAATCCTATGGGCCATTCTAAAAGCAATTCCACCTAGAGGGGAAAACATATTGCATTTTGGAACTCCATTGCTCTGTTTAGCTGACTTCATGATATTTATGAAAAAGTATAAACAAGCTGAGAAGGCCTTTCTGGAGTTCATTTTTCAAAATATAATTTTTCTATCTATCCTATTGCTGAAAGGGAAGGTTTGGACATAAACTATATATCCTGGGAAATACTAACTTTTGTAAAATAAATATCAAAAATAAATTTCCTCTGTCATTGTAATGAGGTGGAATTTAAATATTTTTTACCACAAGTGTACTACAATGTGCAAAGAGGGGGTCAGTTCTTGGTCCGGTCCTGTTCAATTTATTCATTAACGACCTGAATGAAGGGCTGGAGTGCTCCCTCAGCAAGTTTGCTGATGATACCAAACTGGGAGGAGTAGCTGATAGCCCTGAGGGC
>JAVCKT010013228.1:10204-20831 GCA_032273925.1 Rhynchotus rufescens
ATTTGAGTAAAGAGCAGCTTCCATTTGACCCAGAAAAAGACTGGAAACTAGTGCAAGACGTCAAGATTGCAGTGAGTTTGTTTGGGCGAGTGGCAGGGATAAGTCTTTTTTATGGTTAGGTTTCTGAAATGGTGTGGGCTTCCCAAACCAGGAAGCAAAGTAGCTCTGCAGGCCCTTGGTTGGGACTTGACAGTAGGGTAAATCCTCTGCTACTGATTTATGGATTCCACACAAATGCTGACTTCCTTGTGGATTAAAGACATCTTTCTAGACAGAGCACATTGCTTCATTCCAACCTTGAGGCAAGAGCAGTAAGAAGAGCTGAAAGAAAAGGAGGCACCTATTTTCCTGTCACAAACATGTGGTAAGAGGCATGATGATAACCCTGAAGTAACTCATTGTTCCACAAATAGTTGCAGATAATTTCTAAATCTTCAAGGTAAGAGATATTTTTATTATTTATTTTTCTCTCAACTTTTTATTTCATGTCCTGTCAATTTTGTTTTTAGTTTCTTCTACTTTTACAAACCTCTACTACCCTATAGCATGCGAAGGGCTCAATGTATGCCATAGAGAAATAAAGTTCTCTGAGTTTACAAACAAAAAAAGGTGGCAAACATCATCAGAAGAAAGAAGGGGAGATGTCTCTTTATTTATTATCTCTTTTTTTTTTACTTTTTAGGTGGTGTTTGGTGGCTTCATAAACTTGATTTCAAACTTAGTTCATAGTCTGAAGTTTTCTATGTGTTTAAGCTCTATGGGCATATGGATAACATCCTAATTTCAATAAGTATTCTGATGCAGGTCTAAGAGGCAAAGCTTAATGATATATGACATTTTTCCTGATGCATGGGACTATGTACATAAGTATATGTAATATACATAAGTCTATGTAACACATGTTTATATCATACATACCTAATACACTACCTTTTATATTTGTGAGCAGAGAACCTTGAAAGAGCTTTGTTTTCCTACAGCCATCTTGGGTATCAAAATGTGATGTTGAGTCTAATACTCAATCTTGGGTATTAGGACTCTTTATTTCCGTGGAACACTTAGTATCATCATATTTTATCAGCCTAAACAGACAAGTAGAATAAAGAATCTAGGATTTGCCTCTCTGGTTTCCAGGTGTGTAAACCAAATTTGTGCCCTGTCACTTTCTCTTCCAAATGGAGTCCCAGCAAGTGTGATACTTCACAGTCAAATGTTCTGAAAAGGATCAGGATATTGCCACTTTTTTTCCAAGGCTAGTGACCACCAAGCAGGCATTTGTAGAAGTTAACAGGGAAACTGGAAGAGTAGGAAGATGCATTTTATCTCTTCTTCTTTTTACATCCTTTCCTTTCTCTCTTGAGTATATGGATAATGATCATGGGATACTTGACAACATATGCCTGTTGAGGTCAGGAATCGTGTAAATCAGTCCTCAGAATAATTTGTGGTGATTTAATTTATTTTGTTGTGACTCTCAAGAAGCTGGGAACAAATAATAGACTGTGAATCTCTAGCAGGTCTGAGCTGCTAACAGTGGATATGAGCCTTAGTCTTTGAAGATACTTTGATCGGAGGTTTTTATTTCAAACCCCTCTCTACAAAAATCAGTCCGACCATCACAGTGGAAATAATATGGGATAGCATGACTCTATTACAGAGCATTAATGGGCAAAACATGTTTGCAATGTGTTTAGCTGCTATCAATATTAATGCACTCATTTGAGGGGCAATAAATTGATAGAATGTGGCCTTATAATGCATAAAAATTGCATCAGCTTCAGAGCTGTAAATGGAAATTCCTCCAAGAGCAGAAGTAATTGGAGAAGGGGCTTTTCCTAATATAATTTTATTTTGAGTATTCAACCCTGGAAATATGATCATACAAGATCAGTCCTTCTCTCTTCCCTTAAGATCTTAGTGGAATAAAAAAGTTTGGATTGTAATGATGTCATAATAGCTTAAAAATATAAATGAATAAACCCTTTAGTGTTTCAGAAAAAAAATGACAACAAGTTATGAGATTTTGTAATATCCAAATTAGACGTAAATACTATATTTATTCTCAGATTTGTCATTTTGGGAGAAATGATTATAGAATAATCCTCTTAAAAAAAAAAAAAAAAAAAAAAAAAAAAGATAGTGAATTGAAACAGTTATGTAGTCATTTATCCATCCATCCATCCTTTTCTTCCTCACACTCTCCAGTCAAAAAGGGGAAATCAAAACATGTCAGTGAGATGTCACACAGGTTATATCTATACCACTAAATCATTACAGTTTTATGCATTCAACATGTCCTCCACACTGTTTTTGGAAGAGTTCCTGGTCTGTTATTGGTCTGAACCAACTAGTACATTCTCCAAAAATTCCTGTGCATAGCAGATCATTAGCATGGGTTAAGGACACAATAGGCAGTTTAAAAGAGACCATCCAGTTCTGAGGGCTAAGAGAGATTAATAGCATGGATGCTTTTTTGGCCTTCAATAAAAGTGAACAGTCCCAGGGATGTTTAATTTATAGCTATGAACATAACCATCAAAAACTTGCATGACTAAGTCATTTAAGAGCCAGTAAAAACGGTGCCATATTTATTTACTTAAGCAGGAAAGCATATATATGCCATAATAGGTTGACAGCCTTATTTAAAAGAAAAAGAGATGTGCAGAGATTAATGCGCCAAATCATATTTAAATGTATGTACAAGGTAGGCAGGAAGAACATTCACTTTTGTGTATGCTAACAGATGTCACTTGTGACTGGTAACACCTCTCTCATTCCAGTGTCTTGAATAGGAAACCAATAGTGACAAATGACATGTTGAAACAGTGACAGACTATTAAGGAGAAGTGAATGTCAAAGATCGCTTGCATCCTGCCTGTACTACCCTATAGCATGCGAAGGGCTCAATGTATGCCATAGAGAAATAGATGTCTAAGTTAGCACACCAGGGTTCCAGTAGATTCAGTTTCTGAAATGATTTAAAGTATAGCCATTATGTATAGCATATAACACACTATAGATAACAAAGGTCAGCCTTGTTAAGCCAACAGTGAGTTCTGCTACAGGCCAGTTTAGCAATAACTGGCAGATACAGTCATAACCCAGACTACAAAAATGCAAAAAGTGCAAAAGGCACACCCAGAAAAAAAAAAAAAAGAGAGAATCTCCTCATATTTTTGCTTGCCTTCCCCTTCCACCAACAGCTCTCCTCATGTGTCAGGACTGAGGTGTTATCCAACAGCTGCTGACAGACATGAGATGATGCATTCAGCAGTGCCTGCTGAAATACAGATATAGTGAGCTATATGACAACAGCATCCTGAAAAACTCTGTAGCCCTTGGCTCCTCATTACCCTTACACCTGTAACTCTACATCCTGACCTGGGGGGGATGCCTTAGGTTCCTCCATACACAACCTGAGGTAAGAAATACCCAACTAAGGCTAAGAGGTAAAATCTGCACAATGCCAGTGTTGTCTGTTACTGTGCAAACCTAAGAGGTGAAATGTTTTTCAGTTCAGTTCATTTTCCCTCTTCGGTCTCTTTTGAAGGGCAGAGTCATGAGAATATAGGCATAGCTGTTTTATGTGTTTGTTTTTCAACAATAGCTTAGCCTTAAAAACAGTAGATGTGAAAATGTTGAGGAAGGTAATGATAAAGGTAACTGGAGGACTCTTTTTAGGTGAAAAGTGGGTGCAGAAAATGCAAAACGCCTCTTAGCTCTGTGGATATTTTCACATGAGTCCCTGAGGACTAGGTGCTCATTCTCTGTCACTGTTCATGGAATTGCACTCCTTGTCATCTAATTTCCCATTTTGTGAACACATGACTTTTATATGCAACTTTAGGTCATCTTTTACTAGTCATCTCTTACTAACATGCTAGTTTATATTTTATTATCCCCTAGATCCCATTCTCCTGATTCAGGCTCCTAATGTATTTGACTCCATAGTCAATGTAATGACTCCATATAGCAGTTGAGCAAAATGGGAGAAGATGCCCCAAACAGCTGGTAGGATCTGGGTTCGTGTCTCCCTCATCACTCTTGTTCGATTCCCAGCTACAGATAGTGGGTATCAGCAGGTGTCACAACACTATTGTCATCATTGAGGGACCTTCTGCCTTCTTGTTTCCAGTTTACCAGAGCACCACACCATGCCTGCAGTGGCTTCCCATGATCTAATTTGTGGGAAGAATTGGTGCTTCCTGTGGCCAGGGAAGCTAAGAGAAAAGAGCCATGAAGTCGGCAGCAGGGGGGCTCTTCAAACCCAAGACAACTGCAGATTCTTTTTCTTTCTTCAGTTGCGTTCTCATTTACATATAGAAAAATGACATATAGTAATTAGGTTCCCAACTCTGCCAAAACTTTAAATAGGATCCTTTAAAAATAGCCTTTAAAAGTTCAAGTCTTTTTTTTTTTTTTTTTCTTCTCCCAAGAGATGAACAATAGAACCAGTCTGCTTTTTTAACACTTTTTTAACAATAGTCATTCGGAAATGCAGGTTGAATGCTGACAGGTTTTGACTAACACAGAAAGTTTCTGAGCTTATTGTAGTACTTTCTATCTCTTTTACTTTCTCCCCCCTACCTCTCCCTTTTGACGACTCCTTTCACTCACCCCTGACAATGTATGCATTAGTAATTGAAGAAATTCTATTCTTAACGACTTGCAGTTCTGTGAGATTTTGTTCTTGTTGGTGCTATGGCTGCTATTTCCACAAACTAAACATAGTTGATTGCTAATTTCCCATTGAAAGACACTGGAAGATTCCTGAAATTAATGCTGTAAGACAACTTTACAAACCATTATGCTCTGATGTGAAAATTAGTGTGGCTTCTTTGCAGAGGCTAAGTATAGTAAGCATGGAATTGCAGTGTAGAGCCTGCATACTCATAAAGATTCTCACCAAGAAAAAAAAATGCCAATATTCCAGAGACTTGGAGATTGCAAGGGAGTGAAGAAAAATACCGGCATATTTTAAGAAGGGAGAGGGTGAAGTCTGGCTTGTTGGCACAAAGAGGAAATTGCAGGACTTTTCAAGCAGAAAACTCTATTTTACACTGAGAAATCAACAGTTTTGTTAAGGACCTGCTGTTGGCATCTTGCTCTAGCATAGTATGTGTTGAGTCATGTTTGTGGGGAATTGCAGGGATTTTTAAGCCAGTAAGTCACAGCACACAACTTTAGCTCCTTAAGAAGCAAAACTACCAGAGGAAGAAATTCACAAAACCATGGAACCTGAATCTTTTCTGTCATCAACGTATATCAGGAGCAATCAAATAAAGCCAGTGGAATTACCCGCCAGTATAAAACAAGATTATGTGAGAAGAAATTGCCATATATCTTTCATGTAAAAATAGATAAACCAGATTTTGCTTAGGAACAACACACTTCAGATATGCAGACAGCCATTAAGATTTTCCCCTAGAAATGTTATTAGTGACAATCCTTAACGTATTAAATAGTAAAAGCTTTTTTACGTATATCCAAAGTCCTCTAGCTGTTCTGTCTAGAAATCCCCTCTAATGTTCCCTTTAATTTAATCGTGAGAACTCCTGTCCTCTCTGCTCACCTCTTAAGTATCTCTACTATGGAGATGCTTGAGGAAAGGGTTCAAATACGTTCAGTAAGTATATGAACTTTATGGCAAACAGCTAACTACTATTGTCAGCAGTTTAAGGTAGCTGCATTCTGCACAGTATAAATATTTTCAGCCAGTAATTACGCCACTTCTTATTCTTCTGTCTTGAAAGAACCTACAGGTTAAGAAGAGAAGAATTGAAAGAAATCATACTCAGACCTTACATGAAGAAAGACAAATTCACAAAAAGTTGAATAACACAGCGGTTTATTCCATTTTATTTTATTCTATTACATTTCTTACATGAGAATCTTATCAATATTATCTGATAATGTTTTGTTTTGTCCTGTATTTTCTTTTAATCTGATAATATTTTTATCTATAGATAATATATTTTGGTACAAAGTTGTTATCTCGTTACTGGTAGAGCTAACTGTGTTAATTAATCTATTTTTTTTTTTTTACTGAGAAAAGTCATGTTAAAATAATTAAACAAATGGTAATAAACCTTCTGAGTCTTTTTTTTCCCCAGTCTGAACCATATTAAGCTTGCTTTTGCTCATTTTCAGAGAAATAACAGTGTGTTTTTACTGTTGAAAGTAATCTGGAGGATGGTGAATGTGTGAAAATATCAGGGAACAATCAATTAATTAATGTATGAAATATGTTCTAACCTACAGTTACCTTACCTACATTTTTTTATATGTGGATAAGAAATTAGTATTTCACTTTTCTCATCTAGAGTGACCTGCTGATCACTAACATTTCCTGCTATTGGCTGTTTCATTGATATGCCAAGCTGAGATGACTGTCTTTATATACTGACTTGATATTTTGCATCTGTAACAAACTGAAAAAAAAAAAAAAGGAAAGAAAGAAACAAGATTTATCAAGATTTATACAGTTACCACACCAGTATATCCACTTCTAAATAATTACTTGAATCTATTTTTCTACTACTTATATCAACATTTTAATTTCCTATTAAAACTTCAAAGTAACCACAAGCAGGACTGGAATATGAAAGACTATGTTGAATTTTCATCAGGAAAAAAGCTCATTTTCTTGGAAAAAATGCCATGAGAACTTCTGTAACAATAAATGTTCAGTGTTTTTTTATGAAAGGTTGGCTTAAAAGGAAGAGACTTTTAGTAGTACTTTCTGTTCTTTTTTTAGAAGATAGGTTTTCTACATGTGAGTGCATAGATTCTTTAACGCACCCCTCATACTTTCTCAACAACAATTATTATAAAAGGAAATTACAGAATAAAATATGCAAGGTGATTTTTTTTTCCCGTTTTTAGTGAACAGGGTCATGGATAAAAGAAGAGAGAGAGATCTAGTGAGAAATGCATGTCCTGTACACCAAGAACTAATTTAATAAGCAACCTCTCCCTGCTAGTGGGCGATTAAACTAAATTGCCAGTCTAAACTTTTCTATGCTGCATTTCAAATGTCAACACATTACATTGCTATTCCTCTTAATTTCTCACAAAGAAAATGCAAAATGAATTCATTATGCTGGAGTAAGTGGAAAAAATGATGAGTTTCTCCAGAAGAGTAGGCAACGGGGAGAGATTGGGCAAGGCGATTATATTGAGATATTTGAATAGCTGGCCATTAGCAAGAGGATCCCCATTACTTTGCTGATAATTATATCCTCTTCGCTATGACTTCCCAATGGAATAATACAATGTTCCCAGTGCAGGAGATAATGAAAAATATCATTCAGGTGGTACATATATGCCAAGAATAGTGTGTTGTATTTCTCCCCTTCCCCCACCACGTAGATTGCAATAGTGCACACCTACGTGATATGTTAATGCTTGTTTGGTTGTTCGGGGCTGTGTACAGGGCAAATAAATGTATCTTGAAAATGGAGCTGGCAGTGGAATATCATTCTCCCAATGTAATTATCTCCCGTGTTTAGTGGGCCCGGTGTTTTGCTGAGTACATTTTTGTTAGCTATTATGTAAATGGCTTTCAAAGCCCACCACACTGTAATAATGAGGACTTTGGAAGGGATCTTATAGCACTGAAGTTATTTCCTTTTTTAAAGACAGAGTGGTGGTGAGGACAAGAGCTGTAAGTTTCTCCTAATTAATCCATCATTTTGCAAGCACATTTCTGTTCAGCAATCAAAGAAAATGAAGCAAATAAACAAAAAGGGAAAGAAGGGAGGGAAAATACAGCAAGAGAAGAACACCCACTCATTTACAGTGACCATTTACAATAACCACTTTTATTTTTTTTTTTTCCAAGTGATACATGAAATCTCCTCCGTGTACTGCAGCCTTATCACTTTTTGGCGTTTTTATTGCTGGTCTATTTTCAGTTTTGGGAATCTTGCTCTGTATTATATATCTGCCTCAGATTCATTAATTTTCACAGAAAAAATCAATTTGCATCGAAATGCTTTGCTGTCTGGATGCCGCTTTACATATCTGGGGGACCCGTGGCTTTCATGAAAACATTCATTTCAAATAATTTACAAGAGGGGAGAAAAAGAGATACCATTGAATGTGAACAAGTTTGAATCCTGCAGAAGATGGTGAAGTTATATTCTGAGTTCCTCTTACGAATGGGTTAAGTTGGACAATCTATGTCTGTTTTGATGTTGTTGGTTTTATTTGTTTTGGTTTGCTTTAGTTTTGCCATACTCTCATATTTAACAGGAAGCATAAATGAAAGCAAGTGAAATTCAGCAATAACCTGTAGAAATAAGTTTTAATTGCATGTGTTCACATAAAAAAAAAGTCTTTCAAGAAGATTTTTTAAAATAGTAATATTTAAAATATTGTACATATTACATTTTGTATCACATGATGTTTATAAAATTTAAAATATTATATAATGCATATGTAATATTATAGATGCAGAATGTTCACTTGGATACTATTTCAGGCTTATAAACAAAATTGCTAAAAGTTTTTGGGGCCTTGATTCCTTTCTGACTCACTGTAGCATAAATCAGATTGGTTTTAGTGACGGGAGAGTAAATGAGATTTTTTTCCTTGAGATCAGAGTGAGCAGGATCAAATGGTGTGATCCTAAAATTCCATCTGTTCCACAATGATGTTCACTTTTCACATTTTTTAGAAAAGAACTTTACTCTCTACTTTTTTTAATAGACAGGAAAAACAAACAAACAAAAAAACTGTTAGTGGATAGAAAACAATCTTGCAAAAGCAAGACAGAAGCTCTTGGATGACTGCTGTACACATGCTTTTGCACCTGAACATCTGTGTTGGCTAGACTTTCAGAGGTGATGAACATCTGTAGTTTCAGTTAGCACTGTCAGATACCTTGAGTATCCAGGATATATGAAAATCGCTCCCTTTTGAGGGGAAGCTGAAATGCACATGTGGAAGCTTAACAATTAGACAATAAAGCTGGAGAAATGTAGCTGCCAAGTGCAACAACATTAACAGTTGCCAACAAGTAATAGCATCAACATCTGCACTGGGCTGCTTCCTGTAGTCTGGTGTCCTTTCTCCTGTTCTCTGCCCCATCACATCTCCCTTGTCTTTGTGTTATTCTTTTTCCTGCTTTCTTCATTCTATCTCCAGTTTTCTCAATCTTTATTTTCATTAAATCTCTTTTTGTCTTCTGCTCGTTTAACATTTTTTGGAAAATATTATTTTCCCTCATGTGAATTTGCTGATCTTTTTAAACAGGAAGCTTGGGGAACATTTGGAGTAATATCTGCTCTTTCAGCATTATTTGTTTCTTACAATATACTAATTGTATAAGCTTGCTACAGACATTAGACACTGTATATGAATTAAGAACTTTGAATCCTAAGCTGAAGTGATTACTTGCTCCCACTTTTCTTCTCCTGGCAACCATCCTTGACATATGAGGAGAAAAATGACCAGAAAATTTTAGGATTTGTCTAAGCTTCTGATCTCTAAACTGTCCCTAAGGGCCTCCACAGATAGGACACTTTTGACCTCAGATTCTTGAGTAATAGGCAATATTTTTTCCCATATTTCTCCATACTCATATAGAACATATCTTCTGAATATATAAATATTGTGCAAATAACCTTTCAGTCATTTGATAACCTTGGTGGTAACTAATCAGTTGTAAAGGCTTACAACTTTATGGAAATAGTGATTTTTTTTTATATCTGTAAATCATATTACAATTAATATGCATGCATGTCTTCCAAGTAATATCAGGTTTTGTGAGAACACAGTGAAAGAAAATCTACTTCCATAGCTTATGTATAAATTAGATGGATGGATTAGATGGATAGAAAGATTAGATAGGAAGCTATTTCATAATAGGTTTTTTTTTTTTTTTTATTTTATTAACATTTGCTTAAATTCACACTTAATGTTTTGTTTCATTAGTGTTATGCCTAATGTTATTTCAGTTAGTTTGGAGGGATTTTGTCTTTTATATAACACAGCTTGAAAAGCTTGGACAGAATCACAGAAATGGAATAAATCTGTTAACGTCAGTCTAATTGTGCAATCTACTCAGTGGTCTTGAAAATCAATCAATAGAAAACATGTTTTACATATTTCAATATGAATTTCCTCCTGTCACTCATCAATGTTTATTCACCATAAAAATGTATATCTTCAACAAAAATTTATGAACTTTGAAGACTGAAATCTTATTTTGCAATCTGTGCTCAAGAAAATTATTTTAGCTTGCCTTACAAATGACCTAGAGAGGCCTCCTACTGAAAAGTGATGGTTTTCATTCTCCATCTCCAGTCAAATTTTAACATCCTTTCTGAGGCAGCCAGCTGTCACTTGGTTAAGGGCCTGGAAATCTAGGCACCAGTCTTCTTTTATTTTGATCAAGAAAATTCAGCTAACATGGACACTTTCAAAAAACTATTGGGAAACTAGTCTTTAAGACTGGAACTAATCTGAATAAATGTAGACATCAGTGAGGTAGCTGTATAGCTTCTAGCTTGTCACTCTAGCCATTAAGGCCTGTACTTAGTGGCGTCCCCCAGGGGTCAGTTCTCGGTCCGGTCCTGTTCAACTTATTCATTAACGACCTGGATGAAGGGCTGGAGTGCTC
>JAVCKT010013229.1:0-29034 GCA_032273925.1 Rhynchotus rufescens
ATGCTTTTTTTTTTTCGTTTTTTTTTTTTTTTTTTTTTTTTTTTAATTTAATAGTAACAATGTTTGGATACTTTCCCTGAATAGCAAGAAGTCACCAGTGCAAGAATTAATCTAATCAGAACTGCACCTATTCAGGCTATTTAGTATCTCCCCAAGTACAGAAACAGGCTTCAGTCTGCTTACGAAGGATAAAGTTGAGTGTTATTCTGAGGACGGTAAATTATCCATGTTGGCTGCTGTATCGGCTGACAAGCTTTAATGCCATTGGAGCTTCTGGAAGTTTTAGAAGTCTAAATCTGTACAACTGAAATTAAGTGAGCAGGCTACATAACTCAGATTTGTAGTAGACTTGTAGACAGTGGAATTAGAAACAAAAAAATGGCACGCACGAGTGGGCTAAATTCCATATATGTGACCCCTATTAACTCATGATAAATATATTTCTCCCTAAGAGTTCTTCAGCTTGAGTGTCTTTTTTTAAATGCAATAGTTAATAGAATTCAATAAAAATATAGTCCTTTCTTGTTAAACTAGCAAACAAATAATACTGAGTTTCAAATGCTCAGAATTTAAGCTTATACATGAAAGTAATTGGCTCAGAGGATTTACAAACCAGGAGCTAATACTACTTTTAATGCATATTAACAAGAAATCTTCTTATGCTGCATCCCACTGCACATCAGAGTAAAACCTGACTTTTTTTTTATTACCCCTCAGCAAAAATTTAAACAATGGCACAGAGTTTCACAAAACTCAGCACCTTTGGAAAGATTAAATTTGCTATTTGAATTTTAAAGCCAGCAACTCCACACTTATGATATACTGAAAAAAAAAAAAAAAAACCCCTTTATAAAGTTTCCTTAGGAAAGCAGATTGATATGAAAATGTAGCAGCTTTCCCATAACTCCTACACCTACAACTTCATTCTGAAAGGAATAGAAGGAAAAGCTAATAATTAATTTGATTAGTCCAACTCCAGATGAGTAGATGGAATAGAATTGGTTTCAAATCTAAATGCTGGGTTTGAATGTCTTTTGGGGAGCTCAGTAGCAGGGTTTCTCACATGGAAAGCAACATAAGCTCTACCTTGTCTTATGAAGATCCCTCTAAGTTGAGCAAGAATAATTCCCTTGTCCCAAGACTTTCCCTTGCTCTGACTGAATCTGCAAATTCCTGCAAAGTGGCTGATAAAGAGTGGCCAAATACTACTGTATGCTCGGCATGCGACAGAAATAGAACAGTTTTTTAAATGTCCTGCCATAATAGGACATTTTGTTGTTAAACAGAACCTATATCCATTTCAGTTTCATCACTTGTTTTGGGGATGATGCTCATGTTTTGTTTTCCTTGCCATTTCCAATCTATGTGCAAATGGAGAGTTGTGAAATGTTGAGACAAGTCTCTTTTGACAACCATGAATGAATCCATTAGCAGGGGTGGAAACTGCCCCTTCCCATAGCAAAACATGGACCTGGGCTCCTAAAATACAATGGACAGCAAATACAATGAGAGCTAGTCAGAAATGTATCCTTTTAACGGAGAAGTTACTTTTTAAAAGTCAGAGATTTTGGTGAAATAAACTTATTAAAATGCATGTTGGTGGGGAAACCCTGTTTCTTTCCTTTAATTGATTTTAGCAGCTGTTGTGTTGACTTCAGACAGTCAAGGAATGGCTGTAAATAGGCAAAAAGAGAGTGAAAGAGAGAGAAACCCTCCTTTGATAAAATATCTTACTCAAGTCAAAAAGAAGGATAATGGGTTATTGAGACAGGTCAGATAGATGGATATTCCCAAAAAAAGACATGGCCTATATAAGAGTATATACAGCTATACACCAATTCATGTTTTCCTCTTGGGATGTATTCTCTTGGCAGAAAAATGGCAAGTAATAGACCAATTTAGTTTTATTTTTTAACTGACATAAATTTATGCCAGTACTACGTGCACAGGACTTTTCAAGATTTTTTAAAATTTCATTCGCAATCTTAAAAATTAATATCATCCACAATTCACATTGTTTTTTTCACATTGTTTCACACTGTTAGATTGTTCCACAATCTAACATGCAACTAAATAATTAGATACTTTACATGTTTGCTGATAGAATAGTGAAAGATTCAATGTGTTTTAATTTTGCAAAAGAAATCCTATAATATTTACTCAGTTTAAACTGAGAAAACTATTTCTTTTTAATAGTATATTCTGTCCCTGAATATTAACACTTATTACACTTAAAGATTATTTCTTCCTTATTAAATGAATTTTCTTCTATGCTATCTTATTTGATTTATCATTCATATTTTCAGTTCTTGGAGGCCTGATTGATCCAAAACCCATGAAATCTCCTGAAGTTTTAGTTGTGAGAAATATATGCAAGACTCTATTTTCTACTCTGTTCCAGCTGTGTTTTTCTCATGCTTATTTTCTGTTCAGGTTTGAGTATTTAATAGGATTTCTGTCTATTTGCCATGCCGCTTTTTTTCTGGCATTTCTTATTTCCTCTGCTGGATTCTGCTCAGATGCCAAATCCCCAACCATTCAACACCTTCTCGCCAAATAATTATATTTACAAGGGTCCAGAACTCCTGCATGCTAAATTACATTTTACTCAGGCTGTATTTCTGGAGGGATGAGGAGGATGAAAAAAAGCTTTAGTGACTCTCTTGAAAATCAATTTGAAAAATAATACATATGTGCTGCCAATAGCTATTTCACACCTTCAGAACTCTGAAGGTCCACTCAGGCAGTTATTTGCTATAAACATCAGAGTTTGTATCTATGCTCATTCTGCACTGCCTAAAAATATTATTGCATTTGCCAGTCTTTATTCTGGTGCCACGAAGGGGGCTGGATCAGTAACATTAATCAGCCTCCCAATATTTCAATTCCATTGATTTCAGCCATTTCAGACTCTTTTCTCCTTCCTCTTTCCTAACAGTGATTTTATCCCAGCTGTTCCTGGTCAGTGAGGGAAGCCACAACCTGTTACTGCTCCTGCTGTGGCTCCGTTCCCGGTTGTCCAAGGTGCTTCATTCAGTTGGCACGTGCTCCGGATGCTGTCGGTAGCTGTAGGCCTCTGTTGGAGTTCATTGCTTCAAGAAAAAAATGCTCCCCATTGCTGTAATCAATTCAGTTTTATGGCTAAATATCATCTGTTGGTCATAAGCTGTTGTCCTTTCTCATTCTCACACATGTGAGAGAGAAGGGAGAGAGGAGGTTGTGTAGTGCAATAGCAGCAGAAAGGAACTATAGCAAAGTGAAGCAAGGGTGACAACTTAATCACTGGCTGTCTTTGTAGTTCTCTGAACCTTTTATATTTAGTTTTAGTCATATTTCAGACGGTGATCTGCAGTGGTGCTCTTTTTTAAAATCCTTTGTGTCTTTTGATGGCTGGAAATAAGACCGACATCCTTTCTCTTGCTGAAGAATGGGGTGTGAGCAGTGGCAGAGGGAAATGTGTTTTTCCCTGCTTGGGAATATGATTCTTTTGGTTCCTGATTTCCAAAGGTTGGATGGCTTAACCAGAAGAATCTCTCTGGGAATGTCCTTGGTTAGAGAGCTTGTTTATCCCCAAATCGTAAAGAACGTCCAAGAGTCCATGCTGGAAAGAGCAATGTGACATTTTGCACTGTACTGTTGCCCATAAAAAACTAGTAAATGTGAGTTACTCCATTGCATAGGCTCATAAGAGAAAAAAGCAATTTCTTTGAGCCTCTAGAATCTCTCAGTAATGCAGTGCTGTCAGATCAAAAAGCTAATTCTTAGCCCTCTAACCTTATTGTTGCTAACATTGCACAAGAAAAGGGGCTGCCTGAGAAAACAAGACTAAAATGTTTAGATAGCTTCATATGTATTTACAATGTTAAAATAGCTTCTCCCTCTTATCAGACACATCTTTATACATTTAATTACAATAGGCTACAACTTCTCTGACATTAATTGTAGCTGATGATATAGCCTTTGCCTCCTAATACATAACATCTTATTTGTCTATCAGCAGTAACTAAAGGTATCCTCTAAACACAGCACAAAATACAAGGATCTGCATGTGATCAGAATGACAGGGCTTCTATTCCAAAGCCTCAGTTCTCATAAAGATTTGACTTCTTTGACCGTAAATTTAAATTAAAAGAAAAAAATCCTCTAAAAAATAAATATGGTGTGAGGTCCTGCTTAGTGGAATTTAAAAGTAGGTTATCTGGTTTATCTGGTTTACAATAAGGATGGTTAAGCACAGTGTGTTTTAGTGCTGTGTGCTGATGTTGATCCTCTCCTTCGGAATAAGTAGAAACCCTGGATATAACAGCCTGAGTACAAGCATGAGCTTTCCTGAACATGAAATTCATTTACCAGGAAGCCTGTTGTAGACTTTTGAAATCTACTTATTTTTAATGTTTACAGATGAGTATTTTTGCTTTGAAACTCAAGACTGGATTCCTAAGATCATATTTATTCCTGCTTACATGTACTAGGGTCAATAAAATGAAAAGCATCTGAAGCCAGAGTAACCCTGTGTTTGATGTAAATAACTATCTAAAAGAAAAAAAAACTTTGAGCACATTGGACAGAATTAGACAGAGAGCTTACTCAGCAAGATTTAGGCATGTGTTTAAATTATCAGCCCTGTTTTAGATTCTTCCATGTTATATTTAAGTGTTGGACTGCAGCCCAAAAATATAACAGTGTTTTTACTTTATGTGGTGTTGGTAATTACGTGGAAGCTGTGATGCATCTGTTACTAAGTGCTCCTAGAAAGGTACTGCAGCTGTTCCTCTCAGTGTGAAACTTTTGGGAGACGATATCGTAGAAATGCTTGGCAAGAGTAAAGATCATCCACTCCCCAAGTTATGCCACTGAAGTGTATTAACTGCAGTGTGGAGTAAACTTTTAGAGAGAAAAAAAAATGAGTGAAAATGTATTGGTGTGTTGCATTGTATTGTGTGGCCTAAAAGATTTTTTAAAAGATAGAAAGTTCCCATCTTAAATTCTGGAACTCCAGTGAATTTTGCATTTGCATAGATAACGTAATTCTGCTTTGCTGATCTCAGGCTGCTTCTACCAAATGCCAAAGCTGAAAGCCTTTAAATAGATTTTATAGGCTTTAACAAGCCCTGCAGGCTTCCCCACTCAGTCAATAAGAATGGGATCTATCATGATATATAGTGAGTTACAGAGCCTAGGCTAGGAGAATTACATTTTGAAATCAGGTCCTGCCAGAAGATTTTTATAATTGATTATTGTTTAACTTTGTTACTATCCTATATATAAAGAAAGGTACCTTACTGGATACACTCAGGAGTTAATATTACCTTCAAAAGTACACTTTTAAAGGCCGTTTGGCTGTTCTTTGGCAGGGTACTCCCTGACAGAATATTTTTGCAGCACTCAGCATTGAAGAAATTCTTTTTTATTATTATTTCCTGATGGAGTTCTGCGCATACAATTGCATGGTCCTGTGCAGTCATGTAACCTGTATGATGTTGGTAAATGTGATACAGCTTGTGCATGGGAAAGGGGAGATTCCTGCTGTGTCCCGACCAGTTTGCAAATGGAAACTGAACGTGGCATGAAGCAGCACATCGGTGCTCACCCGCTTGCTGCAGAACCTGGTGCAACAGGCGCAGGGAGCCCGAGCTGCTCCTCTGCCTCTCTGCATGGCAAATTCACAGGGGAATTTCAACTTACTGGTGCTTCTGCCCTTTATCTGTACAGACCAACGAGAGCTTTCTGTACTCAGCTGCCATAGCATTGGTATCCTGTGGTGAAAAGGTCTCTGCTATTGAATAGAGCAGATACAACAGGTACTGCAAATACAAAGTAGATATGGAACTGATCTCCTGCCTTTTGATATAAAAAACCTGTGTGTTTTTTTATTCATATGAATTTAGAAACTGTAGGAAAAAAAAGTGTTTTAAAAAAAAAAAAAAAGAAAGAAAAAAAAGAATAACTTAGGCATTAATAATTCTTTGGGCAACCAGAACTAGAACAAAAGGGAAGAGATTTGATTCATGCATGTTTTCAAAATCAAATACTACAAGCCAGTTCGAGCTCACTTGTCCTAAAGGAAACTACCTTCTTCTCTTGATAAATCAAAACTAATATTTTTCTTGCTGACTAACTGCAGAGTTCTGAATGCAATTGTTTCTATGAAGAAAATGGGTAGGGAGGAAAAAAAAAGATGGTAGGAAACAGTGGAACACAATGAACACAAGAGAAAGATCAGTTATTTCCTTTTTGACACTACACTGTGTCTATAACTGGACACACAAAATGGACTTCTGCACTTAGGTTTTCTATCTTCAGAGGCTCTGTACTTGTGTTTTTATTGCATTCATTGGAAATAATGCTGCATCTTTCAAGAGGAAATGAATCTGTTTTGTTGCTGTTTTTTAGTACAATACAAGGCAAAATACATCTTCGCATTGCTAATAAGATTTGACTCAATATATTCATGTCCATAAAACACTTCTCCTAAAGATCTTTCCATTCTTCTGGAAAAGAAACTCTTCAACATCACTTCCAGTGTGATTTAAGGGCAAACATTGTGCTAACTATTTAATTAACAAGCTTAATTGCATATGAGACACTGTTAAACCAAGACTGATGTTTCCCTGATTTCTTTAAATAGAACAAATCTACCATTTGTTTAATATAGACCATTGATCAAACATCAATTCTGCATAGAGAAAAAATAGGATAGAGATTCATGTGTTTCTTCGCTTACATAAAGTTCACATAAGTAGTTCTTATGGAGTTGTCAATTCCTTGCAGAATTGGACCTGAGCAAGATTATGGCAATCACAATTACATATGGTGATAAGAGATGTACAAAATTGTTATTGTCTGAATAAACTCTAAAAGCAGTTATTTGACAGAATAGCTTCCGTTTGCTTTAGATTTAGCTAACTCCATTACGTTTCCCTTTCTTTTTTTTCTTTTAAAAAAATAATTGAATTATAAATTTTTTGAAAAAAGCTATGGGTTATGTTCTGCTATTATTTACACTGACTGTTTCTGACAGTGTTGGTTTTACTTGGAATACAGAAAAATAACATCACTGTCAGTCCATTATGTACATTAACAAGGAAAGGAATTTAAAGTATGATTATAGATTTGTTCTAATACTACAGTATGATGTTGGGGTAGGAGAGGTTGTGCCTAATGAAGCTGCTGAATTTCTTCTGAGATGTAACTGCCATTATACTTGAGCTACATTCAGTGAAAATGATGCACTTAAATTTCCAAGAAGCATTTGATGAAGTATTTCATCTGATACTTCTGTCTTTGTTGTAATGCCATTAAGTATGTGATAAAGAAGGAATTGGATTTAAGCAAAACAATAGAAAACATTAATATTAATGGATAAATTGCTGAACTACTTGAGTATCTAACACTCATATATATGATGGTAGCCTTGCAGATTGTACCCCATTATAACTATCCTACCCCAGCTGGTAGTTCTTGTCTGGAAGTTCTTGATTAAGAACGTATCCCTTAGACTAGATTGTTTTCTTGTCTTCAGGGTTCAGTTGTGTTTTTCTGATACAAGTCCCCAAGCTCTAGTGGTAAAACTACATTAATATATCACAGAAATTCAGAAAAAAGATCTAGTCACAATAGACAATAGTCACAACATCATTCACACTTTGTAATTTATAGTTAATTATAGACTCTATAGGCATACAAGGTAAATGAATCGCAAAATTGAGAAGCAAGTATCAGGAATTGATGATATACACCTCAATCTTCTGTTCATTTGATGGAATTTTGTCATTCTGTTTCTACTGCCCTCACTGAAAATTCAGCTTTGAAAACAAGTGTTTTCGCTTTCTAAATAAATCTTGATCTGTACTCAAAGTCTTTACAACTGATAGTGTCATAGAAAGGAAGATTAGGTTTTTTTTAGGACAATACTGGATTTATCATGAGTTGCACTGCTACCCCCAGAGATGTGTGAGGTCTGTCTGTCTGTCACGGTAGTGCTTTCTATCAAGCACATATGAATTTTTTTTTAAAATTATCCCTTCTTAGTTGTATGCAATTACCAAAGCATAGGCTGCTTCAAGGTGATTTTTTAGTCTTAGGTCAGGCCGAAGGAAAATATATTGTTTTGCCTACTTGAAAAGAAAATCTCAGGTAGTCTTTAGCAGCTTCCACTATGCACTATGTTTTGGCTCTGGGCCTTGAGTACTGTGGTTTCCTGTATTCACCGAAGATGGTTTAGATCACCAGAGCAGCCGCACAGCTCAGGAGCATGAAGATGCAATTTTGGGATCCTGTGGACCACACTGCCGCCAAGCTCAGGAAATGAAATGAGAGCATCTTCTCATATTTCTGGTGACTTTGTGCCCCCTTTTTCTGACAAACATCTTGAGAGAGCGAAGCTAGAAAGAGTGCTGAGAAGACAATCTGGCTTGGCCAAAGATCTAGATGTAAGAGCATATTGGGACTGGGTGGCCTATGGCTCAGCTGAGAAACAGCAAATAACTGGATGTAGATGTGTAAGAGAGAGTTGAGGGAGTTAAAAAAAAAAAGAAAGAAAGATAAAGAGATTAGAAAGATTAGAATGGAGACTAAGACTGAGAAAAACTTGAGGAGGAGGAATGAAGGAAACTGCTACGTTGCCTATGACAAGATAAGAGTGTATCACGCTGAGATTCAAGATTTAAGGAAGGAAATAAGTAATCTGTATTTCAAAAGTCCAATTCTTTTGGAAGCCAGAGAAAGAACTCAGGTTTTGCTAAACAATTCCTTTGCTGTCCATCAAGTTATGAAACCAGTGACAGTATTGACCTCCTGATGTCTACTTACACAGAGAATTACAATTTATAATTGCAGCCAATTTCTCCATTAGTTCAAAGAGCAGAAATCCAGAAAGTGTCTGCAGAAGTTCAGACTTATGAACCACGATTGCTAATATTGTCCCAAAGAATGAATGACTTTTTTGTTTTGCTTTTTTTTTTTTTTTTAAATCATTCACTAAAATACTTGGGTTTAGAAACAGTGAGCTTTCACAAATCCATTCTTGAGAATTGAGGTTGCAGGCAGCTATGTACTCCTGTATTCAATACAAAACTAGAAGCTGATGGATTGTTTTCATTAATTTGACCTTTATTTTACCCCTTACCATGCTTCATGGTCTAACAGTTCAAGATTCAGAAGCAGTTTTGGATTTCCTTTGCAACCTCTACCCCTCTTCATTTCAACCTTCTGTTTTATTTAGTGTGCACTAGGCTGGGAGATTATGTCATGAAATCAGCATTATAATTCAACAAATGTGATACCAAATGGCAGGGCATCAAGCCCAGACTCCCAAGAATGCAACACCACATCTTTCCACCACTCTTAGGTGTATGAACCTTCATCCTCTTGTGGGTTATGATACTTAATGCATCTTTCTTTACAATAATACTGACTTCCTGCATTTTGCAGTTCAGCTAGAAGATAGTTGGACTACACAGCACGCTGAAATAAAGTCACAATACTGTGACCTTAAAACACATCCTTCTGGGATATGTCATCTTTGACATAACATCTTTAAACCATCTAATAAATATCTAATAAATCATTTATCAATACAAGCAATAGATGTATTGAGGGAGGAACTAGATGACCCCTCACTGTCCTTGTCAACCATTGGGAACCTGAGGTTGAGGACATCTGCAGCTCACAGCCAAAGAAAAAGGCGGCAGTCTTCAGGACCTGAGGATTTGCTTATTGCTTTTTATTTTGCTTAAAACAACTGTGATTTTCATATGAAAACTTATGAGAGGGCACTGGCAATGGCAGCGCAATGCAGCAAAAGAATCCAGGAGCCTGCTAATCGGAGCTATTGTTTACTTTGTCCTCCCTTCTGAGTGGGCTGTTAAAATAAATATGTGTTTTTGTTAATCCATTGCAGTAGCTCCTCTGCAGAGAGCAGTGCTCTCATCAGTGCTTCTAAACTAATTTGCAAACCTCTGCACTATTGCTAAGCACATAATAGCAATTGCCCTTGCCCACATCTCTCCACTACCACTTTGGGATACTTGGAATATGGATACACTGAATGAAACCCGATACTTAAAATTTAAGATCCTTCAAGGAAAGGAACTATATAAATGTAAAACATCATTATTAAGCAATAACAACTGAGTTGCAGGCCATTAACCCAGTCAGTTATTAATCCTGCAGAGATTCTGTGTGCTGAGCTTTTTATTATTGTTATAAGCACAATATGAAGCAAAGAATAAATCCCACAGGTATATTGACTCTATATTGTACACTATAATTGCTGGGCACATTAGCTAGTTTGCTCTGATTGTAACACCAATAGCCAGTAAGGGAGGCAGAGAGATAGAGATGCTTCCAAAGTGTTAACTGCAAACGTAGGACAAGTATTTGTAGTCATTCCCTATGCCCTGAACCAAGTTACTTGAAATGAATCTCTCTTCCCAAAGAGGTACTTCACCTGAATTGTTATTCCCGGTCAGGAGCTCCATCCTTTCTCTCTCGCTCCACGGGGATTTCTGTCTGTGCGAGCAGCAGAAATGCCCCTCTCCTGCCTCAGCTGAGTCACACAGCAGGCAAGGGTCTGTAGGGAGCTGCTCTGGGCCACCCTTTGGAAAGGGGAGAAGGGCACAAAGTGTCCCATGCACCATGCCAGGGATCTTGCAATAAAATGGAGCGGGTTTATATTAGGTTTTATAATCTCTCCGTTTTAGATGCAGGATTATAAAACAATAGAGAGCAAGGTACAATAGACAAGCTCTCCTTTGGGCTAAGGTTGCACGCAGAGATTTTACCATGAAAGAATAGGCACCCGCAGCAGGAAGGGAGGGAAGAGGAGGCAGCTGCAGCCCCGGTACCTGCGGAGGCTCCCGCGGCCGCGGGGAGCGCGGTGCCCGTCCGACGGCGCGGTGGGAGCCCGAGCCTGCGGCAGCCGCACGCTGCTGCCGCCGCATCTCCCTGCCTCTGCATCCCTGCACACCGCTCCGCCTCTGCCCAGGGAGACTCCTCGGGCTTTCGGGCTGCCGTGTTCATGTGAGAGCTTGGTTATGTCACCCCTAATGCTTCCTGAAGAAACGTTCTCAGAGAGGATACTGAGCTAATTTAATGCAGCACTCTAACTTTTTTGTCATTATTTAAAAATGTGGCAGGCACAACTCTTTACTTGGTAATTCTCACTTTCATGAGAAGATCAATTTGCAGTCACTCTGTGTGCTACAGTGACAGCAAGATTTGTTGTATTTGTTCAGCCCTTTAATAAAGGCTTTGACAGGACCTGTTTTAAAGCCTCCTTCATTGACAGCAGGCTTCTTTTTCTTCCTGGCAATTTACTTGACCCAAATATAGTTCAGCTGAGAAGAGGCATCTGATTTTCAATGAGAATCCCTCCCCCCTTTTCTTTTCTTTTCTTTTCTTTTCTTTTTTTTCTTTTTGTGCATTTTGTGCATTTTGTAGCATCAGCACTGACAGATGCTGAGGGAAGTTCAGTGAAGAGTTCACCTGGTGGGTTGGTAGCTCACCAGGGGGTCTCTGGAGCTATCATAGTTTGTCATTTAACTGCTGCTCACGGGTAACTTCCCATAAAGGCGAGAACTAAGAAACCATTCAAGAGGCAACACCTTCCACAGCAGCTCAGTGGCGTGCATTCAGGTATCTAGTTCTTGTCATGAAGTGCTTGTCTTTCAAAAGAAGTAGCTGAGACTTATGCAGCGGGTTGTTCCATCAAGCAGAAATGTTTCCATAGAAGTGGTTTTATGAAGGAAGTTTAGATTCGGGGGAAACCTTGATCCACCTTTCAAGCAATTTCAAGAAGCCAGTTGGATTAACTGACTCTAAATGCAGTTGTGTAACGTGCTTTATTTTTAATGTTCAAGTAATTTGCCAAAAGGAATATTGTTAGGAGTTCTTTTGTGAAACTTTAAGAAGTAATCAGTTAACTGTCAATGTCTTATTCTCCTGATCGTCAAAATATCTTTATAAATTTTAAGTGTGTAATTTATGTTAGCTATCAAAGAACAGCCACATTAATCCCAGTAAACTTCATTAATTTTCAAGTCTGATTGATGAGTGAAGTACTTGGAAATCAAAGTTAACCTAAAACTCAGTGGCATAGATTATGGAATATGATCTTTTATTATGAGCCTGTTGACTATAATAACTGGTGCATTTTTTGCTGAGATTATTGATTGCTCAAGACTGTTCTCAGGAGTCTCACCAAAAATCTTTGAAGGCCAGTGGTGTCAACACTGATGGGCTGCAATGAGTTTCAATTTAATGTATTCCTTTGCTTAACTCCCTTGGTACTTTATACTTGAGCAGATATGACAGATCTTCTGGCAACATTTATGTGAATATAAGATATATTAAATAATATGTAACATTTCAAAACTCCTTTGAGCCGTTTCCATGGAGACCAAAGGCATCAACTGAAAATTAAAATATGGAAAATCTCAATTTATGGGATGGGAATATTAGATACAAGGCTTTGAAATCTTGTTTCAGGAGGTACGAATCTATCTGCTTGGTTAATAATGGCTATATTCACTCTGTGTCTGTGACTTTCTCAAGAGCTCAGGAAGTAAATAAAACAGTTTTTTAGAAGGAATCAAGTATTTTTTAAAACAATGTGCTAGAAAGATAAAACTCCCTCCTTTACTGAATCCTCAATGAGTTAATAATCAAGTTTATTGCAGAAACTTCTATAAGGAACAGAATGGAGGAAAATGAGCCAGGTTTAACCAAAAAAAAAAAAAAGGGGGGGTGGGGGTGGGGGATGAGGGGCATGAAACAATGATAATATCTACAGAAACAAATATTCTTTCAGGCCCAAGGTCCTTTGTTTAGAACTAATGTATTTATGCTTAGACTGCTGTGGAGAATTGCCTTAAAGTGGGAAATAGCTCCCAAGAGCAGATTCCTGTTTTGTGGTTCAGCTTCTGAAAATTAAAATGCCCAGTGTAATCTCTGATATTATCTGTCTTTTTATTACTTTAAGCCACATGTAGCTCTCAGATATGGGGTGTTACCAACAGTGGAGCTGTTTAAATCAGTATTTAAATGCTCTCAAACCATTTTGAGTAATAAATGTAAGATTCTCCAAAAGACATGATAGAAGAACCATGAGAACAACAAAAAGAGAATAAGTAACAACAAAAGTGGTCCTAATTCAGTGGTTTAAGAGTTGACTTGGGAGGAAAAAAAATCACTATCTTCTACTTTCCAGCTGGGTAAAATAGTTACAACAATATGATGTCTAATGACTGGTCCACAATGGAAATTCTGCGTAATCACCAGCATTTGATACCGTGGTCAGTGGGTCAAGTGATAGCGATAATTATAGTCATTTATTTAGTAATTTATTTCATTTCTGAGAGATTGCTGTAAGAAAAAAAAAAAAGAAATGCTAATTAAATATAAAAACAGATGGCAAACAGAGGCCTTTGCAAAGGTTAACATTATGAAAAATCTTAGCTCTGAAATATCTAAGTGGATGAGGCATTTAATTTATCTGAGAGAATTAAAAAAAGAAAATAAAAAACACTTGATATTCAGAACAAGATAATGAACAACATTGTTGACAGGAAGCAAACAGTACTAATAGCAGGAGATGAAAGATTACTCAGTTTGGCCTCTAATTACTGACTTATTAAATTCTAGGCTGGAGCGGAAAGTACATATGCATATATGAACTCTTTCACGGCAATATTACATTGACAGGATCTGTATTTGATTAACTAGGAGAGCAAATATATGTGGCTTTTTCACCTTCTGTAAGGTGCTTTTCAAAATATAAAAGCTTACACTCAGTGAAGGAGTTCTAGATCAAAGTTAGCCTATTTTCAGTCTCCTCCACTGGAGTCTTTTCAGGCTTTAGTCTTCATTTTATTTTTCAAACAAGAAGGCTGAGTTATCTAACCATTTGTCTGCAAAAGCCACTAGAGGCCATGAGTAAAAAGGAGACAAATATTCCCAAAGTTTGGACCCTAATAAAACCTGCCAATAGGAGCATCATCAGGTTGCATGCAAGTGCAGCTGGCTGACATTTTTCTCACCTAAGACCTAATTTCTCACCTAATTTTTCTCTTTTTTTTTCTTTTTTTTTCTAATTTTTCTTCTCTTTTTTTTTTTGTAATTTTTTCTCCACATTATAAAAATGTAGTGGCAGTATCAAATATCTGCAAGTGTTTCTCATTACAAGCAAAAGACAAAGTGACACCTTCTTGCTTAACACTTGTGAGGGATTCTTGCTTGTATTGGTAAAGGTTATGCTGGCTATACCTTCTTCATGAAGAAATGGACTTTATCCTGCCAGATGCTTATCTTACCCATGAAATAACTGCTGGATTTTAAAGAGCTGGCAAGCTGTGAAAGTGCTGGACAGATAAGATGGGGAAACAGACATCCCGAGTGTGTCCGATCAGTTCATTGCTTACAGGGGAGGGCAGCGCAGAGAGATTCTCTGATGCTTCTCATAGTTTGCAGGAATTTTCTATCTGAAATCTAATATTAATTAGCAATTAATATTGGAAATTGGGTTATTTGTCGTATTCAAATCAGCTCATGGGAAGAATTGATTTCATATTTCTCACACGCTGCTAGCAGCCTGGCAGCACCATCTGAATCAGTGACAAACTCCTAAACAGACATTGATTATGCTGCTATGGGGGTGGTTTTGAAAGTCAAATAACATCAAGCACCAACTTCTTTTATCTTAACATTGGTTCTGGAAAAATAACTGTTTGAAGTATCAAACTCATGTGGCTGAATTTGATCAGCAGTTGATCCAACTTCCTTTGTTTCCAGTACAAAGTTCTGTGATATGTATGAAGAAATCGAGGAATAATATCTGCAGATGAGAGAAAACCAGATTTTTTTCTGATGTATGTTTGTTAAGTTTAAGGTGAGGTGAAGGATATATTGTTTTTCTCTTTGTTATAGGTGCTAAACCATTAAGTGTAAAGCAATGAAAATGAGGTGTTACAAATATGAATCCTTTTTAAAAGAAATTAGAGATAATTAGAAAATTTGTGGGTTTTTTTTTCCCTATTTCTCATATTGAAAGAGAAAAGAGAACTACATAAACATTTGTTTACTTGGGAATATTTCTGGCAAAGACAAACTAGTAAAATAACAAGTCCAGTCCTGCCATAAACTTACCAACATGAGCAGTCCCCTAGAGCCCTGTGCAGACATTTGAACTCTGCAGTACAGTATAATTTGGAGGATCAGGTTCAGTGATGTTCTGTATTGTTTTTTATACTTAATGTGAGATTTCAAGGCAAGCTTAAAAATTTAAAGATTTACATGGCAAAACACTTTCAGTAGTTCCTTGTTGTAAGACATAATATCACATTTTAGTCTACAGTATGATAGCTGATTTTTAACATATAGCTGTATTTCTAACATATACTTTAAAAGACTATGACTTACCTGTATTTAACAAATGCATGGGCAGCAGGGAAAGGAGTAATCAAATAGCAAAATGAGAACTTGTTCTAGTCTAGCAAGACCTTTGGCAAATTCAAGAGAGGCCGTCTCTGCCTTGCACAGAACAACTGTTCTTCCACCAAAAAAATGGCTGGTTGCACATGACAGCATTTGAGATAGTTTATATTTTTAGTGGAATATTTTCCTGTCAAAAATGCTGTCCTGTTGCAGCTGAAGTATGTTGCAGGAACGTGTTTGTTTTAACATGATACGGAAATTAAATACATCAGTGTCACATGTATCGATCCTGAAAGCCTTTATGAATTTCAAAACACTGCTTACCAGCCCTGGAGCTGAGAAATTTCTATTGCATAAAACAAACTGACCCCTTCATCTTCATCTAGGGAAAAAGCCTATGTTAAAAAGCCAGTATTTTCCACAGATAGTAATTTGTTAATTTATCAACTATACTTAGTCTAAAATTTCTACCAGTTTTATTTCTTCTGGAAAAGTATCCCTCCAAGCTGGTCGCTCTCTCACTGGTTTTTGTATAAAAAGAGACTTGGAGTTCTGTACTTTTTAAACTAATAAGGAAGGAGCTCTGCTACAACATTACTCCTCCACCCCATCAGTTCCCTTTGCTGTTGTCAGGATAATAATGCATCGCTTGCACTTTGTGCAATAGAAGCTGCTAAAAGACTTGGGTACAGATTTGGGTGTCATTACTGCTCGCAGAGTAGAGTGAAGAGCTGATCCGGGCTGTGCAAGTGAGGAAAAATTGCTTGAAAAACTAGGGTCTAACAGGAGTTTTGTCATTACAGAAGCTTCCTTGGGCTGATGCAGAGCTGTCACTTCCAGGGTGGTTGGTGCTCACGGGCTCTGCTCCTCCACGGCTCCCAGTCTGCTCCAAATCTGCCCTCCTCACAGCTGCACAGAGCAGTAACAGAGGGTGGAGTGGAGCGAAGGCACCGCGGCCAAACTCTGCTGCACTCCCTGTGCCCGTCACTGATAAGTAGCTGTCCAGGGGGACAGACACAATAAGGTGTCCAGTGCTGAGACAGCAAGGTGGCAAATCGCTGCTTTTGCAAGAGCTTTCCTTGAACTCTGCTCATTACAAGCTCATTATAAGGCCAACACAGACCTCCATGCCAAAAGGTACCCGCCTCTGAGATACGACCGCTCCTCAGTGAGCACACGCTCTGGAGTTTTGATTGATTGTGCCTTTAAAGGAAAGCGAGAGACTTTTCCACCCATCAATAACAAAAGTGAGTATGACTACAGCCACTGAAGTCCCACCTGAATGTGAGGAAAAAGGAGATGAGCTAAGGAGGAGAGAGACAGAGGGAAGATTCCATTTTAACTGCTGGGTCAGTTGATGGGCTGATCCCCTTTCCTCCACTCAGGTTCGGACGCCATCCAAGGAAACTCAAAACTTGGAGGGCAGACTCCCTTGTAAGTTCTGGGATCGGTCAAAGGGCTGATCTCCGTTTCCTCCCCTTGGGTTGGGTTGGCCTGAGGAGACTCCTTGAGACTGAGAGCCCTCTCCCATCTTCTGGGGTGAGTGATGATTGCACGTTTGTATATGAGAGCTAGCTGAGAACCCCACGCTGCAGTAGAGAATTTCCTGCACTGAGATCTGAAACCTGCTATGTAAATGTTGCATTTGAATAAATCATGGTATTCATGAACTCAATTTGTTGTTTTAAAGGCGATCGGACCTACAGTTGGCAGATTGTTCATGAATCTGGTACTGCCAGAGCTGGACTTACAGCTACCACAGTATTTGGTGTCCCTATTAAGAGATGAGTCCAGCCACCCCCAGGCCCTTTAGCCTCAGAGGACCATGTGGAATGCAAGGGGACTCATCTCCTATCAAATTAGCTCTCCCCTCTACTTCAAACCACAACAGCAGGTTCTTCCATTCTGTGTCTGCTTATTTTATTCTTGCTCTCTTTAGAGAGCCAGAGAACCTCTTTCTAGATGAGTGATACGATACTAATATGATAACCTTTGTGGCAAATACCAACATCTCAAACATCTGTACAAGCACCTGCTGTCTTGAATTCTTTTGCTATTGAAGGGCTTCAAGTCTTCAAGTTGCTTAGACCCCATTGTCATATATGAACAAGTAACTAATGCTGCCATGGAAAAAAGAAAGAAATGCAGGTGAAACAAATGTTAGTGGGCTACATAACAGTGTACAAAATCAGGGGGATAAATACTCAACAAAAGTAGGGACATATTTTACTGTTACATAGGGACATAAGGTTACTGGACAGCCGATGATGTAAATCAGCCTAATCACTTGTGTTACATTTCCAAGTCAGTTTTATGTCTGTCCTGAGTACAAAGGAGTCTTCAGAAGAAAATTTTACAAATATTAATGATTTTCCAGATATATCTTTTGTCTTATGCTAAAGGATATGAGAGACTGTGAAACAGAATCCTCCAAATAAAGGAATGAGAAAATTACGAGAGAGTTCTGTGTTTGAGGCATCAAAGTGAAGACGATAATAGACAGACTACAGGAGTAGATGGTATTGCACAGGGGAAAAGCTAAGAAGATTATTTTGTCCAAACCTTTTTCAATACACTTGAAAAGTTAGAAAAATGGATAAAAGAACTGGATGACATTCTAGGTGATGTAAGGGCCTAACATTATCTGAGGTTTTTATGAGTTGTGATGATGTATTACATTTCCACAGTAAATAATGTCATCAGTGCACAACAATAGGTTACCCTTTGACAATAAGCGTAGTAAGAAGTCAGCTTGCTGAGTGTTATTTAAATATATAAAGTGGTTTGTGAACTCAAGCTGAGGTAATGTGAAAAGCATATTAATGATGGGCAAAGTATAAAATAATTAAAATGAACCTTAATGTAAAAGAGGAATATAATTCTCTATATTGTAATAGAAGGTTCTGAGATCATGCAGGTACCTTCCAAGGATTTTTAATATATTACGAATCAAGTCAAGGCTGAGGGACCAATTCTTCGTGCAGGCAAACCGTGAAGAAAAATTAGAGATCTTTTATGTATTATGGATATTCCGTGTTTCTTAGCAAAAATTTGAAAGAGCTACAAATTTGTCAGTTTCTAAAAACAATTGATGACACATGAATAATTCTGCTTCTTCTTTTAAGGCTGTAAGTATGATGAAATTGTATTCTTGACAAATTAATTTTTGTCCCATGTTGAAATGACATTATCCTGCAAAAACATTTAAAAATTGCTCACTGGTAAATGACATCTAAAGAAAAATCTTTGCAATTAGAGGAAGTAGAATTGAAAAACAGAATGAATATGATCTAAAGAAGTTTACACCTAAAAGAGTTATTAATTAGACATACAGTTGTGCTCCCTTTACTTTGAATTTGCCATGGAAAATTCTGAGGTCAGGATTTTTGGTGATTTCATGGCTAAACTGCTGTTTTGTGGTTAAGATGTGCCATTCTGAAGGTGATCAGTTAACAAACTGTGGCAGATATTTCCATAACAGTCATCTTTTGTTGTGAAATGTGGGTAGACTCATCTATATTTGAAATGCTTGTAAGACCACTGAAAGATATTTTAGTGTTAACAATATTAACAAGATGGTCGTATATGTAATTACCGATATATCTATAGAATATGTTACTTGCTAGAAAAATGTCCATCAGATATACATTCCAACTGATATACCAGCATATTTTAATTTCTAATTTTAAATAATTCCACCTTCTTCGTCTTCCAAGGAGCTTCTTACCTTTCTGTAAATTTCCCAGTTAGGAGTCTTCTTCAAAATGCTGATGTTTGTTCTGGACCAGTATTTTTTCTCAGATTGTATTCTTATTTGCAGTAGGCATTTCTCAGTAGTACAAAAATGAAATCTGTTTTTATTTCAATTTCATAGTTTTACATTTGGGAAAACACTGTTTACTCTGCTCTGTTTCTGAAAATGAAATGAATAGGCCTTTTTTTTTTTTTAGCTTCATTTCTTGAGAGAATGAAACTCATATGACTGCTTCCCTGTCTTCACTAATCAGACTGAACTCTTCATTTGCCACATTCAATGAAGAAATTAAGATCTCAAAGATAATTAATTTCTAAGAGAATTTGTAAACAATATAATTAATGAGATAGAGAAATTGATGTCCCCTCCAAGGAAGAGGATTTGGTGCACTTATTGATTGATCAGGATGTGTAAACCTGGGGGTCCTGCAGGGAGGTGATGGTATAGCGAGTGGGAGTTTAGCATTTTGTGGCAGAACTTTATGGGACACAAATTCACATGAGATTTGGCTTCATTGCTGTCACGGTTTTTTGAATCTTTCCCTTTATTTCTAAAGCAATGAACTGAATCCACCAAAAAATACTCTCAAATATGTGTGATAGGACTCTAAATTAGGCTAATGTTTAACTGGTTGACCTGCTAGGAAGCTGTTAGAAGAAAGGGCAAAATGGCAAAATGACAAAATGGTCTGCATTCAATTAACAGTGCATGATCTGGCTTCTTTGCAGTAGCAACACAGGACAGAATTAAATCTCCAATGACCTCATTTTTTTCACCTTTGATTAATAAAGTTACCCAGCTGTATTGCTGCTTAAAGTAATTGACCACTTGCTTTTATTCTCTTTCATCTAGGAACTACAGCAACTTTCTCTGGCATTGCCAAATTGACTTAAGATACAATCTTTAGACCTAGGCTCCCTGGTTGAAGCTAAGACCCTACCTATGTCTTCTCTATTTGCACAAGGGACATTCACACTGCTTTGTGGTTGTGCCTTTAACACATCTTTTAGGTCTCACTGTTGACTTTGTTGACAGAGTATGAAACTGGGCTTCAGAAGCTTCTTTGTAACTTGGTGAAAGTGAGCACTTGATGTTACTTCTGTGTCTTAATTTGCTTAACTGCAAAGTAAGAACAATGATCTTGCTATTTCTTATGATGCATCTTAATATCTCTTAATGAAATGTACTATATAACCGTTAAATATTATACACTTATTACTAGTGACTGCGAGGAACATTTGATTGGATGATGGAATAAGTTTAGCATGATTCTGCAGCTCTTCAAAGACTTTTCTTAAAAGCAACTGGAAGATCCTTCTGGATGTGTATCCTGAAATAACAAACGCTGCCATATGCTGAATTACAGAGTAGGTGCAGTACACACAACTCATTTCTGTCATTCACTTTTCATTCCCTCCATGCAATTAAAGGCATGAATTCAGCTGAAAAGCTGAAGGAGCTTCCGTATCGAACATCACATACAATATGCTCTGCACCACATGGTAAGGGAAAAGACTTCAGCAGTGGCTTTCTCTAGTGAACAACAGCAAGAGGTTCCTTTTATGTACCTGACTTTATATAGCTTCCATCCCAACTGTTCTCATCTTTCTACCTACTCCCATCTGCACTAGAATTAAAAAAAAAAAAAAATACTTCTGTCTTTTTCAGTGGCTTATATTTAGAGTTCACCAGCTAAACCCTAACGAAGACACAACCTCACCTAATTTGTTGTCACCACTACCACTTGCACTAACATCTTGGCATATTTTCTGGAGAGGCCAAGGACTATTAGGAATGCTAAGGGAACTACCAGTACCTCTTTTTTCATATATGCATTTGTGTAAACTTGCAAAGTTTTTGCAAGCCTTCAAATACTTCTGGGACATAGGGAATAATATTCCAGTCTAGTTTTATTGCCAAAGAAACGGAAGTGCAATCATAGTTAATGATGTTCCAGATCATTCTGCAGTTACGGGAAAGAACTGGGAATAGTTACCATGAAAGCATGTTGTTTGCTGTGAGTGTACTACCACAGAAATAGACTGAGTTGCTTCTGTAACAGACTTCTTGCAGTAAATCCCGAGATAAGATCTTAGAAGGTTGGAGGTCTGTTTTTCAAAAATGATATTTCTGTGCTCCAATTCATGATATAATTGCTCGAGAATCACTTATTCATGTACCAGTTATTAGTGTAGTCACAACTACCTACTGCTCAGTGTAATTTAACATCAGCTGCTGGAACACTGTAGCATACTTTAAGTACTTGGTGACTACAGCTACTTGAGAATCTACATCTGAGTCATGCAGATTAAAAACCTACTTTGGCATTTCTCTCAAAATTGGAATTTCACTTTTAACTTCACAGACATCTATTTAGGGATTCTGCACATTATATGTTTTATTAATTACTGCATTTAGTTCCTTAAGTCCTGTCATCTTTACCCTTTGACTTCAGATCACATGATATTTTCAAGTTTCTAACTAGATGATGTCCCTTATGCCACCTAAATTGAAAATTTCAGTCCTCGAAATTCCAATTCAGTTCCAATGTAGAATGCCATTTGTTCATTGACATGTACAGTTTTATCCCATTTGTCTAAAGTTCTATGCCTGTTGGTCTGGATTTGTTGTTACACTAAAGACCAATTTGGTGTCTCTTATGAACGTTGGTAAGGTCATAGAGTCTAGGTCAGTCCCTGTCATCAAGCAGTAACCATACTGGGTGCAGGTAATGGACAAACCTGTGCAAAATGCAGGCAGTGATGATCATGAGATGCCATTCTTTTAATATACAACAGCTCAAGGTTTTCTCTCCATACTGTAAGAGTCCTGAGTTCAGTTTCTGATGATTCAAATCCTATATCCTACCCTTCAAGAGAGAGCTACTTTTCTCCTTTGGCCTATAGAGAAGGTTATGTGGATATACATTCCTGTTAAACCTGCTCTTCTGTATATTGAAGGTGAGAGAGAAAGAGAGAAAAGCTTTATGAATGTCTAAACCAGAAAAATCGAGCTACAACAAATTTAGGAAATTGAAGACAGTGAACCATAATAGTAAAGTGGTAAAGCTTGCACAGATTAAATAAATGTATTTAGCAGAAGTGAATAATTTAATCTTCTCATGAGCAATCCTGATTAAGTCAGATTTCTACCCTTGGAAGGGTGACATTTCTCCCTTCAGGGCATGATGTCAACTGTGTGGAGTCAATGCATTCTTTGACTTCTTTTCTCGACCTTCACGAAGCCTAGCTCCTCCTATTTAAATAGGATATTATAACTGCTTTGGAAGAGGACATTCACATTCAGTTATACTGGGGAATTATAACATTTCCTGACAACTTGAAGTGTCTCCTTTTTAGCATCTTTCTTGATTGATACTGACTCATGAGGAAACCAAGATAATGACATTATCCTATTTGAGTTAAATATGGAAATTATTTATGTCTTTGTATTACTAATATATTTAGATGAATAAATTAAAGCTACACTTGCAAACTGTTGTTGACTTTTATTTTAGTGAATATTTCTGATCAAATCTTATTAAGACCAGGTATTTACTAATAAACATAACATCACAGTCATAGAAATTAACTTGAAAACAACGGAAACTCTCTTGTAACTAAGTTATGGGCATGGAATAACAAAGAAGTTGATTTGCTCTCTGGCCAAAGCAGTTCTTCAGAAAATCAGATCTATAAATGCATGTATACCCACTGCGGAATTTTTGAAGAATTTCTAATGCTCCAGTTTGGAAAGATCCCTTTGGAAGCCAGTGTACAAATTAAAATAGCTCATGGTTAGATCCACAGTTGCTTTCTGTTTTTCAAATATAAATCACACTACAAATTAAGCTAAGTGAACATCATGCAACTTTAGCAACACTCTTCTTACAGTTCATTTCTAATGGATTTTAATAGATTAATGCAGAACTTTGGAGAGCTTAGATATTCTGGTAATAAGGACAAAGTACAAAACTATTTAATATAATATGATGCTTATATTTTAGAACCATGGCCTTCATTATCAGGTGAGATTTTGGGACTCAGTTCATAATCAGGTTTGCTTTCTGTCCTCCTGATCAACACTTGCTAGAAAGTCTTCTGCAATAGTACCAGCATTTTGGGAGACATATTCAATTTATGCCGTAGTCCTAAAGCAAGGTATGGACCTATTAGTTGTGTTCCAAGGAATTACTGTGGTATAAATAATCAATCATTCAGTCAGTCTGGAAATAGTTCTCTGCAAATGCTCAGCAGTGGAATTTTAGCAGAACTGCAGTGCTTTGAGCTGGCAATCCAAACATCTTGATTTAGAAACAAAACACCATACGGTACAATCAACTCCCCACAGTAATTTTCTTCACTGCAGTATCATTAAAGAAGTACTGTAGCATAAAGAGGAAACTGAAATATGCTGCTTGGCCAATAAGAAGGCCAACTGCCTGCTGCAACTGAAGCTATTTTTACTTTCTTCACCACTGTGATGTCTGAACTCCTGTCAGTCTTACTGCATTCTCCTTACTCATCTATATCTCCATTTTCACTTTGAATAGGAACTGAACTGCAGAAACTGAGGTTTGAAGACTCAGCAGTTTCAGAGATTTTTAAAATCTCATCTCTATCTCAAAGGGCTGCCTGACATCAGTATCACATGAGTCTGTGGAAGAGCTGGAATCTGAAATTGAACCTGAAGTTCCAGTCAAGTCTAGACAGCCACAGGTCTGTAATCCCTGCTTTGAAATGTCTTTCCTTCATGGCACCATGAAGGAAACTTCTTGTGATGGAGAGATTCAGGCAAGAACCAATGACTAGGAAGAACTCTGTACCAGAAGCCGATAGAAGACTTAGCAGATATCTTACACTCAGGCTTAACCTTGAAGAGATATAATGTAGTAATTAATTCCATATTAATGCTTTCACTCTTTCCTTTGTTTTTGGGAGTTCACCCCTTAAAGAACAGTCTGCAAGGTGAAAGCAGTTGAAACAAGTTATTTTTGTGACTTGCTCCTATTGAAACTCTTAAGTGACTTGAGAGTGGAGGAGTCCTCAGAGCTCATGCTCAGGATTCAGAGTACCATTTTTTCCTTTTCCTTCTATGAAGTGCCACCAAATCACCCTAGAAGGGGTTGAGAAGGGATCTCTTTTATAAGTAAGTTGATATAGACCAGAACAACCAATACTGAAATTACTTGGAATTAAGCAGCCCCCTTCTGATAAAAGAAGGCATTAGAAATAAGGAAAATAAAGTACTCTTTCTGCACTGGGGAGCACAGCTGAGATTCTGCTGAGCAGAATGTCACTGTTATGATTATAGTAAATCACAATACAGGCTACATTATGCTGTTTTTATTTGTTTTTATTTGTTTGTTTGTTCAGTTGGTTGGTTGGTTCTGGCCTTTGCAGGAAGCTCTTAAAAAGGAAGTGCTTAAATATCAACCTATGAATGATTTCTGCATGACAAGTTCAGAATAGCTTTGATATAATAAAGTGATTATTACCTGAGCACTATAGTGCATTACTGCTTAAAAGTAATTGCTTTATATTAACGAGCTCTCAGCTTCACAAGAGAGACTATTATATGCTTTATACATGAACAATGCCAAACAGAGGTCGAGGTGTTAATCCTCAAAATACTGAAGCCTGGAACCAGCCTGAGACCTCTGAAAATCAAACTGAATGCTACTGAAATATTTTTGTAATTAAAAATCCAAGCCCATTATGTGAACTGGAATGGCAAAAGAGAGAAAAAATACAAGGTTCTTTTATCTTTTTCTGGTGAGTGACAAGTGAGCAGAGAGTGTTCTGAATAATTTAGTCACTGAATCTGAATTTGAAGACTGAATGATTTCTGTAAATGAGCAATGTTGTGAAGTCATTGATTCTCAGTTCATTGTTTAGTTATGGAGTATGAACATATATCAAAGCAGAAAAAAATCTGATTTGCAAAGAAACTATAAATAAAATTTCTTATGTGTGAAAAGCACAGTAAGCTAAAAAAACAAACAGTCTTTGAAATGATAGAGGAATGTACTTTCAGCAAATAGAAGGAGGAGATTCTTTAGCATTCCAGATAATGATGAAAGAAAAAGATACGGTTGAAATATTAGGAAAATGTATAGTCTGTATTGTGTTTTCTCAAACGTGCAAGGAGACTGTAGTTTTGAGACTTCACAGGCTTCTCATAATAGCCATGAAGCGAAAGTTGATGGGGAGAAGAGGCTGTGTGAGTCGAACCACCGATGCTTTTGTGCTTGAACTGTGGCTGATGAGTTGTTATGTTTGGCTACTCCTTGAGAATACATTAACAGCTTGAGAAGAGCAAAACCACCAAAATTAAAAGTTTTCCCTTAGGGATTGCTGTGCCAATGAAAAGTTAAGATGTATTATATTCACTATGGCCTGTGTGGTTTTTTTGTTTGCTTGTTTTTTGGTTTTGGGGTTTTTTTTTCCAGTAATATATGCTCATTCTAAAAACAATAGAAGGCTTTGGAGGCTCATTGGTTCAATATATATTTTGGGATACAGATACATATGTGGTCGGAGAAGGACAGACTGAGAAACAGGTGGGCATAATGTTTCTTCTCCTCCTGTCAGTCTGGTGAATCTATTCTTGTTATTCCACTGCAAAAATTATTAAGCAAAAATGGATATAACTTTTCCCTTTTGAGAACCTAAAGCCTATGTTTGCTTTATTGATTGAGCTAAGATTTCAAATATGGAGAAAGAACTGTATGAAAAATTCATTATGTCAATCTGATCCCAAGTAAACATCGCTAATGTATTTCTGAGAATATTTTTCATCAGGGTTTTCCAGCTGACAAAATAATATCCCTCTCATTTCACATGAGGAGGTGAGCAACAGATCTGCAGTCGCATTAATGTTTGGTGAAAAATTAATTTCCAAGTTACAAGTTCCACAAATGCCTAAGAACATCTATATTATCTACCAGTAAAAAAGCTGACACCACCATGTTGCTTACTCAGTAAATCAAAAGAAAG
Source organism: Rhynchotus rufescens (assembly GCA_032273925.1). NCBI lineage: Eukaryota > Metazoa > Chordata > Aves > Tinamiformes > Tinamidae > Rhynchotus > Rhynchotus rufescens. Next base: position 26,185 of record JAVCKT010013229.1, read on the forward strand.
GAGGCCCGTGTGGATATATTAAATGATATCCACTTAGGGGGAATTCATTATTTGATTCACATAACAAATTGTAGAACAAATTCAAGTAATTATGAATATGTTTGAGAAAATATGGTCTGCTTACAGGAAAAGCTTTTTAATTATGGAAATGATTCTTTGCAATTATTCACTAAGATATACTCAGAATGTTCGCAGCAGAACCTGATTCACACACCTTTGCTTATGGCTCAGCTTCCCACTGAAATAGGTCAAAGAAGTTACTTTTTTGCTGAATTGGACCTTCTCGTACAATAATTCCTCTGTTTTGGTAAAGGTACAGAGAGTCTTGAAGTCTGTTCTCAATCATAACAAAAACTCTTGGGATTTTGAGGGAAAATCTGGAATTAGATCTAAAATTTAGTTGTGAGGTAATTCAATACAAGTTGTTAAGTAAAGAACTCTTTTTATAAAAATAAAATTATTTTCAAGATAGTGGCTGTTTGGCTTTCTATCAAAGATGACAGATTGTATTTAAATAATGACTTAAAGGGCATGTTATGTTACGTATTTATTGAATGTCCATGAGCTACATGCCAGGTGTGTATAATCTGGTACAAATGCGGTCCACCATCATTCAAACTTAAATATAAAATCTGACCCATGATCTGGGAGCCAATAACCAATTTAAAAGAATACAGAGATCTTCAACATGACAAAACTTTTCTTAAATTTGGGACTATAGTAAAATTTTTTCTCACTGAAGACAAAAGGTTTACAAAGTTTTCTAAGTCCTTGAAGTTTTATAGGCCTATTTGTTGCAAGGGACAGGGAAAGAAATTGCAATTAAAGTGAATAATCCTCCATAATTCTTGGCTAAATGAGCTAGGGTTCATAAGGGCTCATCTCTCAGCTGAGGGATTCTTCAGAGTCTGAAATGATCCTGCATTAAGAGAGGTAATAGGGCTCCAGAGTGGCTGTTTTAAGCAAAAGTGGTTATAAAGCTGATGACTTCTGAGTGGGCATGAGAGTAAGAGGAGCTACCTTCTTCCTTTCGTATAGACAGTGATAGCTAAAAATTCATATGAGTGTTAGTATGAATGGAAATATGTCTTTCTTGTGTGAATGAAAACTCCCATGCTTGCATGAAGCTCAACAGTTGACTAAACAGCAAGCAACCCAGATCTGAAAGCATCAGAAGCTGTATAAGGAACTTTAGGCTCTGCTGCAGAGGAGACATTTATGTGCTGACTTCATATCAACCAAGATGCTCATATGCAGCTATATTGTTTTCACAAACAGAACAAATTAATGAAAAAGGTATTGTACAAGGTACAGTACAGGTACAAGATCTGATTTCTCACCCTTGCCTACAGATAAAAGGCTATACCAAACAATTGTTAGATATTTAGTTGTACTTTCCCCCTTTTTATTCTGTTACGCTATGCAAATTTTCATAGACCGCAGAAGTTTATGATGCTTTTTCACACTGCAGATGCTACATACAGCGGTTTATGCTGTTTACTGAAAAGTCTTTGCTTCTTCGCTTGAAGACCTACTTTGTTGATGTGATGGATTGGCATCATGTAGACCTGAGATGAGAACTTCAAACCATGTTAAAGTTTCTAAACTTTGAGGTTTTTAGTCTATTCCATTAAAGATGCATAACCTTATCCTTCAAGGCTGTCAGCAGATATTTGCTTACTCAAGCAGCCATAATAAAGTCCAGTATATGAAATTACCTGTTTACTTAAACTCACTCATGTGCCTCATTATTTTCTAGTGTCCAAACTCTAGATTATACATATTTGGTTATATATTTGTGTAGGTTTGTTGCCTAACAGAACTGAGAAACATTGAAATTAAGCTGTCAGGTGATTTGCTCTGGATTTTGTTTTGCTTTTTTTTTCCAATGGGAAAAAGAAAGAGAAAATAAAGAGTAAGTCCCTGTACTAAGGCAAGTACTCAGGAGCAAGATATTTACCAATCAAATACTTATTAAAAGGAATCACATTTTTCAACTGCCTTTTCAAAACATGGAAGAATGCAATCTGTGATAAAGTTTATGTCAAAAACCTTGCTCTATTTTCAAGAATACTGGATGCTAAAATGCTTTTAGAATTAGAGCTGTGCAGTATTGATTAGGAGTGGTAAAATCCATAATATCTTGAAAACCTGATTCCCACCAGATGCACTTGACCTGTTATCTTTGAATAACTCTCCCTTTTCTTTAAGAACCTAAATCAGTGAGGTGGCAGGAAAAACAAACAAACAAACAAATAAACAAACAATCAAACAAACAAACATAAATAAATAATCTGTCTTTAATAAACAAACGTTACTAAGATGGACTTCAGATAATCTGGAATTAACGGAACAATGCAAAAATGCTCAGTTCTCAATAATTGTAAAGTATGGACTTGTAGAACATTTAGGAGTAGGTGGGATGGATTAGAACACTGTAGCTTTCTTCATTAGCAACAGCCAAATTGGTCTCTGTTTTCCCTTGTATCTCTTCTCCCCAAACTGTTACTGATATAGCCTTCAATATAGTATATTTAAAGGAATGTAAAATAACATACATCCATGTTAGTTTGAAATTGAAATAATTTCTGGACTATATATTGCTTGCTAGCCACTCACTACAATGGGAATATAAGATTTGTTTGAAAAGGCTGAGCTTAGAGAAAAACTAGGGTCTAACAGGAGTTTTGTCATTACAGAAGCTTCCTTGGGCTGATGCAGAGCTGTCACTTCCAGGGTGGTTGGTGCTCACAGGCTCTGCTCCTCCATGGCTCCCAGTTTGCTCCAAATCTGCCCTCCTCACAGCTGCACAGAGCAGTAACAGAGGGTGGAGTGGAGCGAAGGCACCGC
>JAVCKT010013231.1:2801-13847 GCA_032273925.1 Rhynchotus rufescens
CGCTGGGGCTGGAGCACAGGGCAGAAGTGTCCCTGCTGCTCCCTGCTTGCTGCACTGCATTGGAGTGGTGTGTCCACAGGGATCGCTGGGCTCTCCCGCCTGCCCACAGCCTCCATCCAGCATTCAGGGAAGAGCTCTCCTGACATACAGCAATGACAGTTTGCCAGGAATGTTTTTTGCCACCAGACTGAATCATAGACTGAGTGCAGTCATTTCAACACCCACCTGGTTCAGTTTAACACAAGAAGACCTACTTCTGCAGCTTTCACAAGTCTTCCATATGGCATATGTAGAAGATTAAATTTGGACTCCTACTGCATGTTTACTTGTTGGTGCTGGTCAGCTGAAGACACAGTTAATGATGGAAAATGTCTCAGGGAAATTTACCATTTGCTGCCAGCATGTCTACCTACTTCCAGCAGCCTTCTGATCTGTTGGAGAGCTGGGAGCTGGGATTTCAGCTCTGCAAGTCATAGACAACCTACTGGGTAAGGACATTGATAAATGGCACCTAAATGCCAATATTTAGCTAAGCCAACTGAATCCTCTGAACTGAACCATCAGGAATCAAGGGATCTGTTCTGTTATTCTTAAATCAGATAGTCTTGTTTGGCAGATAGCTGTTTAAGTTCTCCAGTTCTCTGCTTCTCTATGAGTGTGCGAATTGTTTGCAGTATAGCAATATGGATGTTCTAGAAAAACTTGTGAAATAATGCTGTGTAAAACCCACTGATGCCTAGTATTAAGGTTTGACAAGTGGTGGGCATAAAGCCCAAAAGATTAATACTGTAAGGTTTTAAGAATCAGTGAGGGTGGAAGAAAGGAGAAATGACCAGGGATATGTATCTGACATAGGTTTCAGGATTCATTATGCTCAATTTATGTGTCATTGACCACACACACACACACAAAAAAAGAATGTGCAAATACTGGGAAAATAAATAAGAAGGGAGATAGTGGAAAAACTATACATATGCAGCATCCTCTCTTCCCTATTATTCCCCCCAAATACGGGGGTAAAATTGACATCAGGTAATGAGTTTTGCACAAATACATGAAATGAGAAAGAGAGAGATTCTGCATAAGCAAGGTTAATTCTGGCATTTGTAAAGCTAGTGTTTGAGTCAATGGAAATCTTTTTTTTTTTTTTTTTTATCTGTAGTAGACTTCTTGGTCTCCCTGCTTACTCTGCTATAGCTGTGGTGAAAATGTTTATATGACTTCAGTCAGAAGTCAGAGTAGGACTGACAACTGAATCATCCGTTTAAAAAAAAAACACTACAGGGAATAGGACTGGGGTACAGACTACAAGTGGTGCTCTGAAGGACTTGTCTGGGACTTCAGACTGCTTCTTAAAAGGAAGGGAAAAGATTTCCAATGAAAAAGGGATTTTTTTTTTTTTTTTTTTTTCAGCTGAAATTTCTTCTCTGCTTCCTTGCGGGTGAGAACATGTCAAACCTTACTCTTTCCATTTGAAAGTCCATCTTCTCACCTGCCTTCTTTTTCCTTAGTTACTGAGTTGTGGTTTTAACGTGATGCAATCTCTGAAGTAACTTTCAAACTGAGATGCTCTATTCTTATTTCAAAGGTAAAATAAGCAAAAAGAAGGAACAATCCAAGAGAGAGTTTCTTTAAAGATGTTTGATCTCTACCTGGAAGGAGATCATCTGCATTCCCCCCTTAAGAAAAAGGAAAAGAAAAAAGAAGAAGGAGAAGAAGAAAGAGAGAGAAAGACAAAAAGATATACTCTTGAGTGAACTCAAGGCCTATTTCAAAAAAGATTACTGACTACCTGGCAAGAGCTGCAACAAAAGATGGTAAAGAAAGCTTCATAGTAAGGCATTACCAAGAATACTACAGTTTGTGCATCTATGTAAATTAAAATGAAAATAGAGCAAAATTTAGGAAAATGTAAAGAATTTGTGATGCTTCATATAAAATGAAGGTCACTGCCTGGCCTGGTGTGTCTGGAGTGTTTATTCATCTGGCACCATTATTGCAGCAGCTCAGACACTGAGGGTGGTTTTAATGTGACACCCACTAGAGCTGTGCAGTTGTATGAGAGAGGTACAACTGCCTCCACCAGGCAGTTGGCTGGTCAACAGGCCCCCAGTTCTGTGTGTTTGTGTGTAAATGCATAGAATACAGCATCCACCTGGGAAAGAAAACATAAGGAGATCTTTGCAGAGAGTACTGTCTATAAATTAATTTATGCTCCTGCTGGAGGTCTTACATGAGCTAGATAAGTCTCTCTCTTCCTTAGGCTGAACAAAGGCCACCTGACTTAGCAGCTGGACAAAATCTGAATTTACTTTCCAAGTACTAAGAATAAAAGTATGGTCTTGTTCCTGCCCTGTGTCCCATTCATGTGTGATGGTGCCGTGGACTGCATAGAGATGCTTGTGTCCCCAGGGTGTGAGAAAGGCAGATCTGTGTTCTGTCTCTGTCCTGTTTTCTGGGTTTTGTTCTCACACTTACAGCTTTCATCAGCTTGCCTGTTACTTGACTAATCTGCAAAGCAAAGTTTTTCATGAAGTAAAGCACAGACTGACCTTGTTGCGTAGGCAGATTGGATGCATTTGATTTGTATTTTGCTTTTATCATGAGGGCACTGACCCCGTATGTTGCCTCCACACCCATCAGGACTTCAGTAGTGACGCTGGGTTGCTAGATTTTAGGGTATACTCACAGTTGTTGAGGTTTCATAAAATCAAATATAAACAGATGAATTTTTGGTAATGGTCTCTACTTTACGAATCCTAAATGTGCCCTATAAATACAAGTGTAAAGAAAGTAGATGAGAGAGGAATATGCCATAGTTCCATGGACCATCAAACAGTGTATTAGCCTATACAGAATAGTTCCCTGTTGTCTATCTTCGGGTCTACTATTAACATCATCCCACAGGTGTGCAAATGCCAAAGATATTGAATCACATTATTTCACTTCATTTTTTTTACTAGGAATAGTACCTACATTCCTCTCCCTTATTTGTCTTTCCACAGTAGTTATTGAAACATTTTTATGTTACCTGTGGATCTATACATTTTAATGGTCCCATTGTTTTTGAATTTTAGATCTTGAAAAGTATAGGAGGAAAATGTTGATGGTAACACCCCCACCAAGCATCTTCAGTTTTAAGCATAGTTTACAGGTGTTTCAGTTGTGTCTAACTCCACTTTTCAGTGTTGCTTTTTCTCAGGGTGATGTTTTTCAGATTTCTACTCCTCCTCACTGTCTGCAGGTTGAATGATCTTGAATAGCATGTTTTCAGGTAGATTTCAATTTTGTTGCTCTCTGCTCATGCTCTAAATTGCTAGCAATTGCACTGTCCTTTGACACTATTTAGCAATATTAGAAAAATAAAAAAGAACTAGTATAGCTTCTTCTCTTGTAGGCCATGAATGTTGTTATTCAGATTGGACCTAATGAAGAACTAGCTCTTCTGGTGAAAAATCGCCTCCTCTGTCATTAGCTAGGACTTATTTCCTAATTCTGAAAAGGATTCAGAGGTGGATGTGCGGAGACTCTTCACTGCCACAGCACTGACGGACTGAAAGTGAAGCGTCTCCACATCCTCACTGTTCTATGAAAATGAGACTTTTTCCGCTCACTTTGCAGGCACCATATTGACAGTGACATTCTGCCCTTTTACGAAAAGTAAATTCAGTCACTGAAAATTTACGTGTCAGTCCTGCAAAGGGATCTGTGTAGGCGGCCTGTGTCTCTTTGTGGAGCCCTATTGATCGAGGATAAGGGTCTGTCTCTGTAGATAGCTTTGAAGGTTCAAGGTCTCTGCTGAGGCAACATAAGCAGTCTGCTGAGAGCCTGTGTATAAAAGGAACTGGGAGATGAAGTGGAAAATCTTGTGTCTGGCCTCCCCCCTGACAGCATGGGAGGAAGGAATGTCAACTTGGGCATTTTAGCTTTAACTATGAATAGCTGCAGTGGAGTTAATGATACATAACTAGCGTTTCTCTAGACAGCTCATCTGTTCTTATCCTCCCAAAGCTCCCTGTCCCCTTTTTCCCTTTTTATTAAATAATGAATCCAGTCAATGCGGAATTTTAATCTTTTGTAACCTGCAGTCTTCATAAAGAGCTGGTTAGGACAGAAGGGATCACAAAGTTTCTGTATCTGATGGCATTGTTCTGGAGCATTTGTTGTGCTTCCCACTTGTGGTTTAGCTGATAAGCTCAGTTCAAAGAACAAAAAAAGCTTTGTTGACTGTCAAGGAGCATAACAAAAGCAGATTCTGCTGTGAGGGTATTTTAACAGAGGTATTCTTAAAAAAATGTTCAAAATAGTTGTCTGTTCTGTTTGGGGCAGATATTTTCTTTGTGGACTAAATAGCAAATAGCAAAATTCAATAGCAAAATATTAGAAAAAACAGCAAATTACATCAAGATCTTTGAATTACAAGAGATAAGACCAAAATTAATCTCTCCAAAACATGCCGTTGACTTTGTGATGTCCTAATTCTTGTTTATGTGCTGTAATTATGGCTTCAGAGGACTTGACTTAATAATTTACATAATTAAGATATTACTATGTGTCTTTGAAAAGAGCCTATGTGTGCATGCATACTGTGTGTATGTATACATACATATATATGTATACATATATATGTGTATACATACATATGTATATATGTGTACATATATATATATTAAAAAAGAGGAGTCCAAGAACGGCACCTAATAGCCACATGGTTTTTCTCCTGACAAATTCCAAAGAGGAGAGAGCAAAGAGGATCTGGAGGCCCTCGGAAGGCTGAAATATTTTTTATATTCTAATGCAGTGTTAGTAAGCCTACTTTTAGAAGCTTTAACAACTTCACATATGTATCATATCTGTATGGTGGTGAAAGGCAGAGGACACTATTGGGATGTTTGCTATAATGTTGCTGGGTCTCCTGTGTCAAGAGTCCCATGGTGCAGCATAACATACTCATATGAGTTAGGAGGATTTTTTTTGAGTAAAAGCTGAAATGCTACTGAATGAAGAAGCTTGGGAACAGATGAGTTGTTTTAATATAAAGGTTTTCTAGAGACATCTGCTTCCTTGAGCTCAAATTCTAAATTTAGCCCTTTCTTTTCTCTTAATTTCTATTTTTTTTCTTCTTTCCTTCTTTGTTTGCTTTTCCCTCTCTTCTCCTCTCCCCTCCTCTCATTTTTCTAAACAATGCTGCAGAAGAGTGTTGGGACAAAAGAAATATTTATTAACTTTGTAATGAGATTAAAGAGAATTGGAAAAGAGTCTCATTAACCCAAGGGATAAATGTTATAGTCTCAACAACTGCTATCTAAACCATTGTTCATCTGGAAAACCAATTTAAGTTAAGCCTTTTTTAATTGCTTCTCTGTGTACATTAACTCAAATCAAGGAAGGGGCAGAAATATTTATTTTCACTTTGCCAGATTCTTGTTGTGAATCTTTGTTTTTTTTTTTTTTTCTTATGAAAACTTCTAATACATCTAGGCTTGAACAGAAACATCTGCCTCACAGTCAGAATGGCTGTGTTCATTCATGGTCAAAAAGGGCTCTTATTGCAGGGCTTATGAACTTATGATGTAGATAAAGATGGCTCGATGAGACATCAGAAGGCACATTCATGGGATATATGTGGAAAATTATTCTCATGTCCTGTCTTATCACAGTGCAGCTGCATCATTACCAGCAGCATCATTACCACTTTTTTTCTGCCTGTGGTAATTTTCTAGAGAGAAATTAAATTAAAAAAAAAAATCTGCCTGAATAACTAAAAGTTAGGCTTTGGAGTGGCAAATTCTGCCAGTTTCTCTTACTTAAGAATCTCATTTCCTTGCTCCATTGCCCACACTCCAACATCAAAGGCTATCCACCCTGGTTTAAGATCATGGGGCAACTTGGGCTGGAGGAACCCCGCGAGGTCCCTAGTCCAACTATCTTCTCAAAATTGACTCAGCTGTGAGGTCCTAGTTCTTCTTGGGAGCCACCATAGCTTGCACTGTTTTGGTAGCATATAAAAATGCCATCATCTACCTGTTGTACTCAGCTCAACACAGAAACAGCAAGTCCTGGAAATGCTTATAATATCCATATGTGAGTATGAGAAGAGAGTGGGAAAAGGTGCAGTAAAAGCCCTGAGAATGAAGATGCCACCAAGAGATTGTCACACAGCCCTAAGTATCTGGAAAGCAAAAAGCAGAACCGTAAACAGCATCGCTCTTTTATATCACAGTGCTTTATATCACAATGCTTTTATATTACAATTGCTGTTTTTATCACATTTCCTTCTCATTTTTCATTGGATCAGAACATACCTTCTAATTCCTGATACTTCTTGTCCAGAGAATATGTGATTTTCTGATTAACCAAAGTGTGCAGTTTTGCTGCAGGAAGGCAAATAGATGTCCCAAAGGGACTTCACTGCAATAGCAGCTAGAATTTAGCCTGGTTAATTGTTCCCTTTTTGTCTATCTGGGAAGGAGTTTCAAGTTGAACTGGGTAATGCAAGTAGAGAGGATTATTCTAACATTTTGGACATTGCTGGCTCTGTTTCAATATCGACCTTGAACCCACTTTCTTGGTAATGTATATTATTAAGCCTTTGATTACCAATGTCATGTTATTGATAAATTAACCTTCTTCTTGTGGTAGTACTAGGAGACAATTCCGGGTATTTTGGTGCATTTTTTCTTTAAGAAACAGTGAAAAGCTGAATTTTACCAGCTTCTTTTAGGTGCAAAACAGCCAACAGACCTCTGCATAAACCACTTTCCCTTTGTCAGCATATCAGAAGGTAAATGCTCAGTGCTAAATCTTGGAACTGCTTGTATATGGGGCTTCATGGCATACCTGTCAGAGGTTCTGATTCATTTTTAGAACTCTGAAATATCACAGCTATAAAAGATTTAAAAGTTCAGCACAGATTCAGCTGCTTGATTCAAAGAACTGCATTCATTAACTGTTTACCTGCCTTTTGCATACCCTGAAGGCTCCAAATGGGAACTGGCACCTTCACGAGGAGCAATGCACCACCATTATGTGAGTGAGCTGCTTGGTGTATTCACCCATGCCACGATGCGGAAGTTTTTTAACTTTCACACTATGTGATACTTAAAGAAGGGAGCCACATTAGGAAGGCCAGCAGCACAGGCATGTGCAAGCCCTAGAGCTCATCAAACACGACTCAGCCCCCTTCCCACTTCCCCAAGCAAACATATATCTACAAATGCAAAATGCTGCTCCCTGCAGTTGATGCAGATTTTCTGAGTGACCCCTTTAATCCTTTTTGCTTTTTATGCTACTTCCCATCAGCCACAGGAGTGTGAACACAGACAGGTGGTCCTTGCCTTGGCAGAGCTTCCCACACATGTTGACATCAAGGCCAGAGAGCAAGTCTTCCTCAGTTTATTGACACGGATTTCAAGGCTGCGTCCTGCAGAGCTGTCCAGTATAAATGTGGTGACTTCCTCTATTCATCTCTGGAACTGCTGTGAAGTCTTCATGAGTAGTGAGATTCAAGTAGTGCCTAAAAGTGGTTTTAAAAGATGCAGATCAGCTGCCCGAGCCCTTTCCTCTTCAAGATCCATACTGTATTTATTGAAAAAATCATTGGCAATCAGGCACAAGATGGTGAGTACCTACGTGTTTCAGTGCTGGAAGACGCTGTGGAATGCAAACTTAGTTCTAAGGATCCTTCAAATCCTTTTTAGTCTTTTCAATTTTACTTATTAATAGCGGAGAAGTAATCTTGCTTTTTTCAGTGGCAACAACTCTCTAGGCAACTGCAGTATTTATAAGAATACAGATGGTGCCTGCCATTTCTTTTCTTCAGCACTGCACTGCATTCCTCATCTGACATGTGCAACTTGTTTGGTGCCATAATGCAGCAGCTGGAGACACTTTTCTTAGAGGTAAAGCAGTTTTGCTTGCATTTTTTCTTGGCGGCACTGAATTTTGCCCACCTGCAGGCAAGATTAATTATTTTTCTCTCTTCTGAGATGGCAGACCTCCTGATGGTGATCTGATTTTAATATTTTTGTCACGATGCCTTTTTTACTCTTCCACCATAAATTGACAGGCTAAGCATTCCTCCCCTTCCCAGCAGTGAAAGATGCAGGCAAAAATCTAGGTAAGTGTGGACAGCTTGTACATGGCATTTAAAGTGTCTGAAGGGAAATGTCCGCCTTGGGCTGTATCTCTGCCAGATGACGCTGCTAGTATTGAATTCTACCAAATTAAACAAACAAACAAACAATGCCCTTTATTAGAAGAAGTAAATCGAAGTGCTTGCTGCAGAGCTGGTAACTTTGCAGCTTGGATTGGCTCTTGGATTTAACTTTGGCTCCACTGGGGCAGCTGGAAGATGGATGGACACGGGAGGCTCAAATGACAGAAGTTCAAAGTGCAAAGAGCACTAGCAGGCACTAATCAAAGGGAAAGTGGTTATTTCTTAATCTCCCGCAGCAAAGCTGGTGTGTTTGGTTGATAACGTGCTGCTATTTAACAGCTTCTGGGATGTCTCTGTACTGTGTTTGCCAATAACTATTACTACAGCAATTTTGATTTTAGGTCCCTTGCTTTGTAGCTTTAACTTCTCTCTTTCTCGATAGTTGGTCCAGAGCAAACACAAATGAAGAAAATGAGGCTTCGCTCAGAATAAAAAGACATAGAAATACTGGGCCCTCCCTGCCAGTGCTCAATGGATCCTCCTTTGCCCTTATATGCAGAATAAGCCATTTCCAGGCATGAATGCAACTCTTCTCTCACCATGGGTATATAATTTCAGCTTTCCTCCACCACCTCCCTTTAGAAACAACATTCCATTAACTCCAATAGCAACATCTCAGGGGAAGACTCAGACCACCTGGGCACAGTTTTAATTTCAGCCTAAGATAATAATGCTCTTGTGAAGCCTTTAACATCACTCAATGTGATGAGTGGGAGAGGCAGGTAGAGCCAGGGTACCATCACTGATGTTTCAGATGATGCTTCCAGTCGCAGCCCTGCTCTTGACACTGGTCAAGAAAGCTTAACATCTCCTTTTATGAGATTTCAGCTTTGTGTGACTTAGTACGTATTTGCTGCTAGAGCTACTGCTAGTGCTCACCACAAGTTCTCACAGGTAGATATGAGGTTAGGCAGAGGTAAAAATTATCATTCGGCCTTTTTGAAGAAAATTTTGAATCTCTTGTATTTGACATATTGTAAAGATTTCTCCAGAGTTTTCACTGAGAGCTGCAGAAAGTATTCTGCCAAAGTCAGATACTGGGATGCAAGCAGTTTTATTTCAGTTTCTGAGAGACTCGGAGCATCAAGTTGATCATTGTCCTGCAGGCAGGCAGCAGCTCCCATTTGTTACACGCATTTTGCATGAGCACATCACAGAAATCTGGTGCTGCCTGCAAATAGGCATGTGTACATAGGCACATTTTCATATGTGCAATGAATGGAGGGGGAACAAGTCATATTGTCCAGATGCAGCTCAATCAGATTATTTTCTTAATTTGTGCAACACACTGGCTGTTGAGATGGCTTAGGTATAAAACAAAGCAGGCATACACATATGCATATATTTTTTTATCCAGGTCACTTGGATCTCGAAGTGAATTACAAGATCAACCAATCTGTCAGGCCAAAAGGAATATTTTTAGTTCTGCAGTTAGTAAACCAAATCAGCAGGGCATGACTTCTTGCTTGTTTTCTGTGAAAACCAACTGTTCCTTAGTGCTGGAGGTGAAAGGGTAAGTTTTTTGCTTTGGCATATGAAATGCCTGACTCTCAATCACTTTACGGTTCTAGCAGAGCTCCTTCTCATAGCAGATCTTGGTGGGCAATCTGAAACGTCTGTTCAGGCTGCTAGACCTACAGCTTATTTGGTCTGTAAGTAAAATGCTTCTAAAATTACATGAGTAATTTGCTAATGAACTGCTGAAGATTTTTATTCTTTATGTTAAACACTGAGCAGCTCTGAGGGCTGCTTGTTTGAGACTTAAACTTTGCTACAGCATCCGCAAGGTCCCTGTCAAAGCACAGACACTCCAGAACATGATGGGCAGCTGTGGAAATCTGGCATGACAAATCACTCTTATCACTTTCCTCTTCTTTTTGGTAAAACCTGATGTGACAGAGAATTGAGGGGAGAATTTCTGTGAACTAAGCCATAGGACAAAAATAATGCAACTGATTACTGCAGTGTGCCTAGAAATCTGCAGACAAATGGCAATACCACACAAGATCAGCAAGTCATTCTGGTAAAGGTACCTGATTTGATGTGAGGAGAGAGTAGATTATCATGACAAAGGAAAGATGACAGGAACTTATAGAACTGTGAAAGGTACAGAAAAATCAAATAGGGAATGGTTATTTACCATTTCTCACAGTCTTGCTACCTGCCTTGTGTGATCAGGTAACAGGGATTAGAACAAACAATGTGAATTCTTTGATACAGTGCAGTGAATATGGGGACATTTCTGCCACAGGGCACTGTGCCTAATAAAAGTGTAAGTAGCTTCAGAAAACAATTACCCAGATCCATGGGAAAAAAAGATCTTCAAGGACTGTTAAATCAGAGTCAGATAAAATATCTGGCCCAGGATTTCTGGAAGCTTAGAGGGCACACAGGGCAGAGTATCCAGGTATCCTCCTTTCTCTATAGTCTTTCCTTATACAATAGTTACAGGTTTGTCCTGAATACACCTTCGGTCTTTCAGTCTTAGTATTCTGAAAAGTAACTCATGTTGTTAAAAGAAGGGTAGAAAAGATCCCATTTGATGCTTGCCGATTAGTATATTGAACAAGCCTCAAGTCTTTCTTTCATTCATTCCTTATATCTGCAAAGTGGTATATTCAGAATTAAGGCTCTGGATTTGAGGAATTCCTCCTTTTTTTGCTAGAACTTCTGTTAATATCCAGTATTAATTCTTCTCAGAAATAGTGTCCTTCCCCTCTGTGTGAAAAATTTCTGAAAAATTCCAGCAACGGAGCAAAGCCAGTCATATTGTAAGTAAGACCTTAGACCTTAATTTGTCAGTATTTCTCTCTCAGTCTCTCTCTCTT
>JAVCKT010013231.1:13857-67150 GCA_032273925.1 Rhynchotus rufescens
TTTTTTTTTTTTTTTAAGTCTTTAGTGCTCTTTAAGGCTTTTATTTCAAAAGGCACATGTGTTTGGTTGAACAACTGGCACCATTCTTTTCCCTCTGTCAGCACAATTTTAAATTCACTTTTCAAGATATTTTCATTTGCATTAGTTGTCTTATAACCTGATGTTTATATGACAATTTAATATTGCTGACTGGATAAAATTAGGTCTTGTATTATATTATATTGCTCAGTATTTTGTATTGAAAGTTTCCCATTATTGTGCTATTGTAATTTTTGAAATTATTAAATTTTCCTGATAACATGCCTGTTAGTGTTTTTATTCATATAATTCAAATACCTGTTTTCAGTGATAATGTTTATATGATAATTTTCTTATTATTACAGGCTTTGTGAATGTAGAAGGTACGGGAGAGATTTGAGAAAAGAGAGTTCTGGGATGGCTCAGAGGAGCAGAGGTTCCTTTCAGATCCTGTTTCTTGGCATCAGAAGAAGCAGAATTGGGAGAGTTTCAAGCACTTTTCAGTCTCTGAAAAAAAGTCCCCTTAGTCTTGCTTTGAGGGCCTCTTCAGAACCCTCAGTCTGCTCTCCTGGAGATTCTGTTCCACCTCCAACTTTCTCCTCTGGCCCACATTGAAATCACGGGACAGATTATTAATTAACATCTTTATGGTCCATCTCTGCAAAACAGCAGAGGAGGATGATGTGACACTTTTACCACCGATACTTATATATGGAACATTTAAGAGGAGGTTAATTACGGGAACTTTCTAAAGAAACTGAGGAAAAGGTTAACCAGTTTCTGAGGAAAAGGGAAACCAGTTTCTCTGTTTAACAGTTCTGGCAATCTCTTCTTAAAGAAAGAAAATGAGTGAGGTGGGTACCAAGATTTTGGGTGGCGAAACAGGCTTCACCAGCCTGGGAGAAAACTGCAGTATAATGCACATTATGTAGGCTTTGACCTCATGCCAAGCAGATGTTTGAAGTATCAATATCATCAATACTATCGATCTGTTTTCCTTCCAGATATTCCCTGGCTGGAAGACAAATGTAAATCTGCCTAAGTCCTTCTAGTGTGGTTTCAAGCAAGGTAATTTTTCATTTATAGGCTGTAATAGAGCTCTGGATATTCCCCCTTGTTTTTGGTGGGGGAAAAGGACTGGAAAGTATTCATAAACAAATACATTCTCTCTTTTGATGTTGTACGTGTTAGGTGCTTGAAGAGAGCACCTGATGAAGAAGCTAGACTGTAACCATGTTGGACAGTTGTTAAATCACTTTCCCCGTTAACTAGTGACATTTGAGTTAAACTAATGAGAAGCACGTCTGCTGCAATGCAGTATGCGCTTATTCTTGGGTACTGCTTTTTCAGCTTACAAACTGTTTCACCAACACTCAGCCACCATTACAACTGATTAACGACGCCTTTCATTAAAGGGAAACTATTACAGGCAGCCTTATTTGATCTACTTTGAAACTTTTCTATTTCTGATCATCATCTTCTGTCCCTCCCTTCTCCTCCTTCTCATCTTTTCTCAGAAATGATAAGCGAGGCAGGAGATAATGCATTCACAGCCTTTGATCAACTGCTGTACATATGGCACATGATGAAAATCAGACAAAAAGCAAAGTGATATTCTCAATAAAACAGGTACTTCTACATTAATAATTTGCCATCATCTAAATTGCCATAAAAATCTCAACTAGACTGATACAAGCCTAATACCTCCTGCACAATAGGCAGGTTTTAAAGTACAAAGCCACATCTCATCTCTGATAAAATCTGTATTTTAATGGAATTTGCTCTATAAGCGATGGCCTCAGGATTTCTACAGCTAAGGTATTTAGCTGCTTGCTTTAGGCTTATCTGACCTTGCCTGTTTTATACTTAGCTTTCTACAAGGAATTTTCTGTAATATTGGAAGGACAAAGCTCTAATTTCTTATCTTTTTGCAACAACAAAAATCTATGTCTGGTCTGGACAGGTTCATGGGTTTATTGGATGGAGACTGAGGGGCTGCCCTTTGCGGGGTAAGTTCCCTCACAGAGCTTTGGTCCTTCTCATTTCATGCAAAGAAAAGAAAAGGTATGTGCAGGGGGATATTTGGTTACAGTGGTGTCTGCAATTTTTGGAGTTTTCTCAAAATGATGATGGAGAATGGCAGGAATTCCCAGAGAAATACAGGCTAAACTGAGCAAAGAAGATCTTTTCAGGGAGGGTGGCATTGCCATGTGCAGAGGATTCATTCCCATTCCCATTTAGTGTGCATTAAATGGTTGTGGAAGGACTTTGTAAAAGTGGGCAGGCAAACTGAGACATTTTCAAAAGACCCTGGGAAGATTAAAAAATATTAAGGCAACACCCTATCTAATGCTATGATAGAAAGATGAGGTGAGAAGGGACAATGTTATGAGCACAAGGTTGCAAAGTTCTGAATATTTTGCACCATGATTCATCCATTCAAATAATTTTTGATTTCTCTCACTCTGTAGCCTGATTTTCTTGAATACCATACTCCATCTAAGTCAAGAAATCATTTCATGTTATCTAAACTCAGTGTAAATGAACAGGTTCAACATCATGCCTGGAAAGTCTCTGGACCCTAAGTAAAAATCTAAAGGCAAAACAGCCAAGAAGGTCACCATAGATATGAGTCTTCGACTCAGGTCAAACATATCAGGATGCAACTGATGCATTAGCACCACTCAGAGACACCCTCTCTTGACAGTAGAGCAATCTACATTGTATTTAGTTCTATCACATTACCAAAACCACAAAATCTCCATTAAAAATGGTATAAAAAAATAGACTTTTTTCTGGTTTATATCTTTGTACAAACCACCATTTTTCTCAAAATCTTCCAGCAACTATGTGTTGCTATAACACATTTCCCTGCTCCCTTAAACATTTATTGCATTTTTGTCCAATGCTGGGAGGTGTGTTGTGCTGTGCACTCGGGAGAACAACTCAACAGAAATTTTCTGGTAATTATAAGGGAATATATAGATATACTATGTTTTCTGGTTTGGAAAATAAAACCTTTTTGCCCCCTGGAATTGAAGACACAATACTGCACATGTGAGCAGCTTCTTAAATATGATGGAGCATAGGATATGAGGAATACAATTGCAATGAATGGCTTCTCAAGGACAGGAGCTGTTCAAAGTATTTCTGGCCCATAAATACTATTCCTATTACCCACTAGAAAAAACAGGATGAGTATTAAATGTGGGACATTAGAAATCAATACGAGAAGGTGTTATAGAACTCAGTGGACTATGATATTAGAATTGTGCCTTATTTAAATGGATGTAAAGTCAGAATCTTTATTACTTTTATTCAGAGCAAGAAACAGATACAAGATACAAGCTTTTTTTGTGATGTGTAAATTGTATTTTTAAGATGAATTCTTTGGTAATGGTCTCAATTTTGCAGATCTTGAATGGTTTGTTTATATGATTTTTTCCCCCTCTCTTTACAATATATTTCAGCATTATAGCCTCTTACTAGATGTGGACTTCTCAAAGTGTATTAAATGCAAAGTAAAGAGAAGAAAAAAAATGCTATAATACAATGCTTTAGTTCCATACATGAGCACAAGGAGTTCAATAAACAGTGCCTTGATGAACATTCAATCTGCACCGAGGTGAAAGGAATAAGGCACACATTTAAACCAAATGCTTCAGTCTGGCAATTTTCAGCAACTAGTGTATGTTCAGGTGCTGATTTATCTTAGTTGCCCTTTAGACTGTGAGGACTCCTTGCACTGCACCTGATATATCAGCATTATTACTTTCTTAAGTAAGAGTGTGAGAGGGAGCACAGCAGAACAAAAGGCAGAAAACAGCCGCCAGACTCAAGGGCCTCATTTTCCTTCAGTTCAAATCTCAGAGGACTTCATAGCGCTTGAGATCCCTTCTTCTCTTGTCGCTCTCACACTGCCCTTTCCTTGGCTTAACCAGGCTTTGAAATTCCCTCTATTTGCTGCAGAGTTCATTACAAATTAACTCCAATTATCTCTTTTCTCCGGGATGTATCTGGCCCGTTTCTAAACACCAGTTCTGGGTTTGGACACCACCTTAGCTACTCGGTACCTAATTGTCAAGGATTACATAAGACCATCAAAAATGGCAAATGGAGGTGACAAGAAGTGTGTAATCCTAACACCTTAATAAAACTGGGGATAGTGTCTTAATCTAAATATCTAATTAGATACTATAATTGTGGTTTATTTTCCTGAAGAGACACTTGTCAAACACATGAGAGTTTTTGAATGTGGATCAATAGCAATATGAGGCTGGATTGCTCTCCTGCTTTTTTGGTTTTGAGCTAGAGATTCGCTGGCAGTCTGTAGGTGGAGTGTTGTTTGCCAGGTTTCTAAAATCCCATATATCTCTTTGAATTGCCCTTTTTTTAATGGGAGGATTTTTTTTTACTGACTTTGTAAATGCTTAGCATCATTGACATAAACTGTATTTTTTTTTCCAAAAAATAATGATCAAATGAATTATGGTTGAAAGCTGGGTAGAAATAATAAAAAAAATAAAAAAGATTATTCTAATATCACCAGACCCAAAATTAAATCAGAAAGTTTTGTAGTGAAATATTCTGTAATATTCAATTTTTTCCCTTCTATCTTTTCTTTTGGCAGTGCAACATACTGGATCGGGTGGCATTTCATTACTTCTGTGTGTGGGAATAATGTGCATATTTCCCTTTCATTTGTTATTTTTTCTCCTCCCTTTCTCATTCTCACACCCTTTTGTTTTGAAATTGTTCTCCTCCAAGTGCACTTGTGAGCACTTCTATAAAGTCCAATAATACATTCCAAACATTATGCTTTTGTTGCTCTTAAAACTATAGGCAGCTCTAAAAAACCTGGAAAGCCAAAACTATCACGTGAATTTAAATAAAGAAAATCCCTAGATTTCACTTCTTCTATTAAGACGTTTCACAAAAGAATAAAGAAAAGGATAAAAGGGTATGAAAGAGTAATTTCTACCTCTGCAAAATTTACCTCTACAAAATTTACTATTAATATTTGTTCTATGTCACTTTTTAAATAAAAGTTTAATTTTACATGTTTTTCTTCCAAAATCATGCGAAATATTTCCTAGAGCTGACTTCATTGTTTAAATACTTGCACACTAAGTAGATGTGATTGATGCTGTCCATTTTAGGATGCAGTGAATCTTGCCTCTCCCTCTCCTTCAGTCAGCGCAAAACAGCAGCCCATGAGGAGAAGACTAGAGAACTAGTTTTAGAAAGACACTTAAGTTTTAGACAGCTGAAATTGAAGGCATTGCTTTCCATCCTTCTTTGCTTTTGAAATCTCCAGTGGGTAAACTCATGATTTTTTTCAGTCCTCAAATAATTGTGATAGCCTCTAGATTCTCAAGGCACAAGGTATTTGTCAGCATCTGTTTGTAGCACTGGGTGTAATAGGACCATGATTATGTTTGGGGATAATACTGAGTACTGTTACATAAACTTTGATAGTTAGTGTTCATGCTGTTCTGTAACCAGAATTATATACAAATTATGCAACTGCTGAGTCCATTGACCTGGACTATCAAGGGTGGTTACTAAGGCCAACAAATTCCTGGGATTCCCTCATTGAACCATCAACTCTTTCTCTTCATTTTTCTGCTGATTATTAGCTATTTGACCCATTTCCAAACTACTTTCTAGAAAAAAAGGCATATTGTTGCACACAATACACATGGGTTTCTGTTCAAATATTATTATTATAGCAAGTTTGCTTGTTTTCTCTGCAAGTGACCACAGCATCTGTTCTACCCATTTCTTCCAAGCAGGAAAGAGGACAAGTTGACACTGAAATGTCTGGATCCAGACCAGGCCAAAATGAGACCCAAACAGGACAGAGCCCATGGTGAGTATTTGCAAGCCTGCGGCCAAGAGGCTAAAGGCTGGATCTGAACCTTCTAAGACCCACAGGTAGAGATAATGCTGCTATTCATAGTACTTCCACTTCTACCCGGAGCTTAGGAAAACCCCGTAAGTAATCAAATTGCAACTGAATAGAAAGGTAAAAGTCTGCAAGATGCAGGCAGTATTTCAGAATACCCAAATGCGGTGCTTCTAAGAGCAAGTAGAGCATAACGTTCATCTTTTATCCTAGGCTTCTAAGAATTTAGCTGAAAGCAAAAGGCTGAGGAGATAAGGCAATTTATCTGTAGAGATGCCTGCTTTTCCAGCTCTGGTTTATATTATTCTGTATTTATTCTGGCACATTAATTTTCGTATATTTAATAATGCCAAAGGTGTTCACGTGATGTTGACATATATTTTAGATAACATAGCTCACACAGAGTTTAGCATGTGTGAAACTGAAAATAACAAATGCATGGAACTTCTTTTATGACTATAAACATTTAATATTACAAACCTGAGAGTGAGTCTAGCTTTGGAAGGATATATTGCTATAGATTGATCTATAGATCTGAAGAATATGATTCAGTGAGAGCAGTACCACACTAATAGTTACTGAGTTCATCTGTTCCTGCTTCCCTAATGATATATCCCCCATCTCATTTACTTCCTGAACCTTCAGTATCTCTGCTGTAAATCATATATGTAATATCCATAATTCTTCACCCACCTGGTAGATTTTCCATGCTAGAAGCTGTAGCTTGGCTTCTAGGCGACTTTTTTTTTAACTAATCAACTTGAGGTTATACCTTTCCTAGAAGACTGTAACTAAATATATCTGTCTAGTTAAAGCAGTTCCTGATAGGCGCTTTATTAAAGAAGTAACAGGCATGGCAATGACTTACAGTGTGTTCAATGAGTATCCAAAAATAGATGCTAAAGCAAACTTCGATTTCTGGCACTCTCGACTCCTTACTTACACTGGAAATGATCAGTAGCTCTACACCATAGCTCACATTTCCTAGGATTAGAGGATAATTCAGGTTGGAAGGAACTTTTGGAGGCCGTCAGTCCAACCTCCCCTGCTCTCCCACGTGCATCACAGTGAAGATCCTGGTGCCATCCCTCACTGGCACCAGGCGCCCCGGGGCTCTTGCTGTTTCCCCTGGGTCAGTTGGTTCCCTCGTCATGCTCCTGTCCTCGCTGGCCGTCCTTGCCCGTTCATTGACATCTTTCAAACAGCCGTTTTCTTAAAAGGTAATATGAATTTTACTGATCTTAGTCTGCACCATATCTTGATGCATTACTTTTGCACTGTTCTGAATCTAGATAGGACATTGAAAATAATTTCCTCAGCATTATTCTCTTTGTATTTGTATCATGAGTAAGTGTTTTCATGAATTTTACTTGAGTGTTTGATATACAATCTTAAATTGCAGGTATGAAATATATATTTTTATTCTCTTCAAAAGACCAAATATAGAACATGCTTTTTATGCTGTAATCCATCCACAGACAAAGTTAAAGGTCACATTTAGCACAAATAAATGACATTTTGATGACTTCAGTGAAGGTACTCCAGGACATGCCAGTGATGATCAGGAATACAAAAGAAAAGCATTGCAAGAGCTATGAGGAAAACAAAAGCATTGAAATATTCTAATAACCCATGATTGTGTCTGGACCCCTAGAGAGGTGCATTCTGGAAATACACGGGGAACTGCAATTACAGCGTGGATCAAGGAACACAATGAAACCGTCTCATTTTAGATTCATGGGGTCAGAAAACACAAATTGCATAGCTTATATTTTACCTCTTCAAAAACCACAGATGTTAAAAAGGGAGGGATAGCACAGCACTAGGAGAATTTGCTGTATCACATGCAAAAGCTTTCAGAAGTGACTGTCTTAAGGTGCTTAAGGAAACAACAGTGCAGAGTTAATTCAGCAAATGGGGCTAGCCAGAAGTTTGAAGAGCTGAGGTGAAACCTGAGGTAAAGCTGCATATTTACAACTTCGCTCAGTCTTAATCCTAATGCTGCAGCATGAATACATTTTCATAATCTCTGTGCTTGTGACTCATCCTGCCGTCCTTGGCAGCACAAATTCACACTGGGCTATGTAATTATTTTTAGAAAATGGGAACTTTGTCATCTTTGCCATGCAGAGGGATGGGGTGATGCAATTGGATCCCCATTGCTTTCCTGAACTTGTGACAATGAGGAACAAGTTCATACCAGTGATTATTCATGAGCTTTGTCATAATCAGGATGTGTATATGTAGATACATAGCTGCTGGGAACGGTTTCAATTAGAGCTCTGTGTGCTTGGGACCAGGGATGCCTGCTTCAGACTTTGCAAGCCAGCGAAAATAACCTTCCAAATACAGTATCTCAGACCTGAAAAGTCTGTGGGTTTTCCTGTCCTCAAGGCAGGGTATGGTAAAAGGAGAGAAATATTCTGTGTTATAGAATCTTTTTCTCAAAAAAAAAAAAAAAAAAAAAGTCTTGGTCAAACAGTATTTGGAATTTTGGAATTACTGAGCAACTTTAAGGTACTGAGTAATGAGATATGGAGACCATCACCTTTACATCACCTGTTACCAGAAGTCATTATCATCTGTCAGCTGGTCTCTGTACTGGAATCTGCTACATGAGTGTTGTCCTCTGTCTGTATGAGAAACATACACATCGCAACTACCGGTAGCCAAAGTGGCACATATTGGCACAATTACAAGCAAAATCGAAGCACTAAGGTCTGACGTAGTTTTGAAGTTGAACTATCCTCTTTGTGGAACACATTTATATTTTTGCTCTCTTCAGCAAGACACCAGCTCGCTCGGAGTGTCCAGCTCCTTCCTGTGGGCTGCATTTCGTGCTGTGTTTCTCTCCAGTTCCATGAATCCTCCAGTGCTCTAGAGCGAGACACTGCTTCAGGGGGAGAACCAAACAGGCAGCCTGAGTCACAGCCTTCTGCTCTGGGCACTTCCTGGGGAAGTGGAAAGAAGTAGTTTTCAAAACCCTGTGGCTGAGAAAAGCCTGGAAACCCAGACTTTCCACTTGTCGTGTGCGACCCTTAACCCTTGTTGCACAGAGGGAGTGAGATGGTTGTGGCTCACCCACTGGCGAGGGCAGAAAGGGAATTGTTGCTGCTTTGCTCTGGGTGAAGCCCTGGGCCCCTGGTGCTTTCCACATGCTTTGAGCTGCTATTTGGGGCACATTTTTTGGGACGGTATTTTAGCCTCTTATCCTGTTTCTTTGTCTGCTAAGACATGACAACCTTTGGGGCAGTCCAGGTCAGGAGAGGGAAACCTAGTATGATTCTGCTCCTTGCACAGATGTGGTTCAGCATGGCCAATGTGCCCAGGCTCAGGCCATGGAAGTGTCCCAACATGGGGAAATGCACAGAGCAGCCTCATTCCCATGCCTTGCCTTTGACCTGCCCCTTTGTCTAATGTATTGTCCTGGGCATAAAAAGTAGGATTCATTGCTCATGAGCCCCCAGTGGAGAACAAAAGCAGAGCAAAGGGAATTGAAGTACCATTTCCCCATTTTCCCACCTTGTGCAATGCTGACCATCTAGCAATCCATTTTTAAGGCAATCCAGTAAGGAATACTAGGCTGATAGCCTCTGGGCAATAGGTTTTCACAGTAAGATCAGATTATTTTTCCTATAGATTTAATATGCCTTGTAACTTGTCCATCAGTTAAACTGGACCTTTGTAAAGGATCAGTAATTGCAGTACAATTCTGAACGACATATGGAGAAACTTAAAAGTGAAAAGAACTTCTGACCACTATCTCCTGATTTCTGTGTTGTGTCAAAAATAAAACAACCCTCCAAATCCCCAAAAAATGACAGCGAGGAGAGGGAAAAGAAGATCCCAGAAAACATTTCAAGG
The DNA here is from genome assembly GCA_032273925.1 of Rhynchotus rufescens. Taxonomy (NCBI): domain Eukaryota; kingdom Metazoa; phylum Chordata; class Aves; order Tinamiformes; family Tinamidae; genus Rhynchotus; species Rhynchotus rufescens. The sequence goes on from JAVCKT010013231.1 coordinate 23,648, forward strand.
TACAACTGCTCTTTAGTCTAATACTGAATATTGCTCTGTACTCTTTGCCAGGTTGTCAGACCACTACTAGAAGCACAAAGACTGAATTAAAATAACTGACTGAATATTCTAAATGAAAAAAATAAGAAATCAAAAGCATAATGCATTAAAAAAAAAAAAAAAAAGGAAAAAAAGAAAAAAAAGAAGTGTGTAACTCCTCTCCTTCAGATCTCCCCTCTAATGAATCCCAAAAAAGTGAAACTCCATGGGATTGCTTGGAGGTTCCTACCCTGTTAGGTAAAGTGCCTACAGAAACTGTAGTTCCTGACAAATGATGTGGCAGATGACTACACCTTGTTGAGACGGAGTCACCTTGCAGGTTACTAGATAAACGTGGGTTTGGTGTATGGAGCCTCTGACAGTGACAGCATGTTGCTGAAGGTGTTTTGGGGTTGCCCTCCACATCCTTCTGAGGCAGATACAGCAGCATTTCACACACAGACTCATTACTCGTGATTCAGTGCCACTGGGACATGTGAACACCCATCTGTTCCGATACACTGAAGAGGTAACTTTTGGTAAAACGGGGCACCTACATGATTTGGAGCACTGGTGCTAGAGCGCTACGGGGGCTAATAGCAGTTCCTGAGTTCCACAATCTTTTCCAGTGCAGCAAAGAAAAACAACAGCAAAAAGCCCAAGTGATTGGACCAAACCAAAGAGTTTTGACCCAGTTCTATAATTTCCAAAGCTTAATGCTTTCTGGCTTAAAGCTATCTCTGTTAACAGCATTTTTAGTATAAGTCACCATGAATAAACTCATTATTGTTTCATGTGAGTAAAAAGTATCCACTCAGACAAAGTGTTATAGAGAATTCCAGTATTTTTCACCTTGAGGTTTTGCTGTGCTGTGTGAACCTCAGAGATTTTCATCTAAATGAATATTTTGAGAATTGCCTGTTTCTAAATTTACCAATTATGCTTGTAGGGGCTGAACATTTTCTGACTTGTATATTTTCTCCAGATAAAGAAAATCCTTCTTCTCATAAATATTTCATCAGAAAAATGAAAATATGTGAGCTTGTCTTACAGATAAGATGTCAAGGTTTTAGTGAAAAAAATGGCTAAGAAAAAGTTGAGTTTCAAAAAGAAAAAGACAAAATTCAGAAGAAATGAAATTAAGTTAAAAAATATATCATACATACATTTGGATACCTAAAGTGAATGCACAATTCCTGCAATTGTGTATGCAAATAACTGGTTATTAAAACTGCTAATCTTGATACGGTGAGTAGTTGAAAATATACATGCACAATTTATCATAACTGTTTATTAAATTATAAATGCAAATTGGTATTTATTGCTGTATTTGCTAACTTGCAAAAAATATTTTATTACTGCTATATATACTGCTGCTCTACATATGTGTATGTGTATTGCTTACATATACACTATGCAATATTTTATTCTGGAGTTACTTGTTTTAGAATTATATACCATAAAAATAGATTTGAAGTTCTTTAATTTAGATTCCAGCCACTGGAATAAAAAAATAAATAAAAATCATATTACAGCCACTGTTTAGAATTGTTGATCTTTCTTGACATATTACCATTGCTGGCAACAGGACGTGCTTTGTGAAATTTCACCTTTCTGAGTCAAGGGGTTAACATTTAATCAATAGTTCTCACTGTTATGGGTTCTACTGGGAAATACGAGGTTGTGATATATGCTATGCATCATGAAGCAGGAGTCAGAACCTGGTGGAAAAATAATCTGATTGCAGAGCTTCATTGACAGTGCTCTACTCATACATTTTCTATACTTCATTATTTTCCATAAAGGCCACATAAAATTTCCACACTCTTTTCCATTGTGGTGTCTAAAGGATGCCACATATCAGATTTGTCATTGTTCCTCAAATGGTTTTGGTATTTCTGTTAATATCCAGGCACTGTTCCCTTGGGGACTTACCTAGACGTATTAATAAACTGGAGTGAAATGAACTGGTGCTTAGTTGTTCAAATCCAAGTATAGATTGGAGTGGAACCACTTGGAATTGGTGGGGGTTGCAACCTGAGATAGCTGGCAAAACTGTGTATAACTGTATTAAAGATAGATGAGAACAAAAATCCTTGATCTAAATATTCCTAAACCTTCAAAAACTTTAAGTTCAGTTTTAAGTAGACTTTAAGTAGTAAAGTCTACTTTAATCTTTAAAGTAGATTTTAAAACCAGAAGGGAAAGCTATGGTTATCTAATACAGGAAAAGTCACTAGGGTTAGTAGTCAGTGGTTTTAGAAGATCCTACTTTATAAGAACTAGTCCATGCTCTGATCTTGGTACTGAAGATATGTGTTATACCACAAGCCTACCCTCAAGTCTGGTCAACATCTGAATGATGGTTGGCCCTCAAAGTCAGCTCTGCTGGGACAGATTTCTGAGCCTGTTCAAGCCAGTTCTACTTCTGCAACTCCTCTTGAGCCAGCCATGGCTGTGGCAGGAGCATGTGCTGAAAAATACATAAGAATTTTAACATTTTTGTCAGTTTCTGTGAAAAAGCAAATTTCTCTTAGGCATATTATCTTCAGTTGAAATATCTTCATATTGTGTATACCATTTTCCTTCTCTGTCTGAAAGACATCAACATCCATGGGCAGCTTTTTTTATTGTAATTTTACTGTTTTGAGAGACAGAGTATGATATTTTCATAAGAGCACACATTTCCTTATTGGATCTGTCATCTCCATGTTTCTGTAAGAGTCAGTAGAAGACTTCTCACTGCCTTGGCTTGGCTCTCTTCCTTTGTAGAAGGGGAATCCTTAATAGCTCCAGGCACTAAGAAGGTTCAATGATCACTATAATGGTTATTAGAGACAGTCCTCTTCATAGATAAAAGCAGGAGGTGAAGATAGTCCAAGAGAACTTCAGCACTTGATCTGGAGATATTTTATGAGGATACTGAGCAGACAGACAAGGATCCTTAATTTTTTTTTAATTTATTTTGAGGATACATGCTCAAAATTTTGCTCTCTCTAAGCCATACTCCCATGAACAGTTCTGTATGTGTTTTTCTTTTCATGCTAAAGCTGTTTTGCCCTTGGGTTTTGTAAGTAGAATGATAACACAGAGGAACTGTGTGCTATCTTTAATTACAAACATGCTTGCTATTCCCCTCACAATCTTGAAAGAACAGTCAGTTAAAGAGAAAACAGTTCATTTTCTTTTCCAGTATGCTTGTCACAATTTTTACACTGTAAATAGCAGTGACAACTTGCCATGTATCAGTTTACAGGGAGGTATTATATGGCAACTGTTTAGTATACATGCCACTAAAACTAGCCATCTAACCTGAAGGAATCATTATTTTGCTGCATAGCTTAAAAAAGACCAGTCCCTATAAATCACTCATGCACTCTGTATGTGTTTTTCTTTACTGCCAGCTTGGAGGGAATTTAAGAGTAACCCTCCAATAAATAAATTAGTGAAATATAAAGGTTGCAAATGTGTTGCAGTGGAGTAGTACTGTTCCAAATCAAGGCTAGAGCCTCCTTACAGGAACAGTATATGCTTAAAAAATATATATTATTATAATGCTTGGAAATCAGCTGCAAAGGAACCCAGTCAATTTCTCATTCCCATACATCATTTATTTTTTCACCATCCACTTATATAATTCACATTCATCCTCCTCCATGAACCTGTGGGATAGTCTGACCATGACTTCAGCTGCAGGTAGCTGAAGGGATGCAGTGGGAGAAGCATCTAATTCCTGTTAGATAGGTTTGGTGGGGAGGGTTGGCTGTGTTGTCCTGACCCAAAGAGCACGAGACTCTTAAAAATCAAACCAAACCAGACTGCATGTGGAATGGCTTGGCATAACAATGTTTGGGGCACACAACATCTTGGATGTAAGGGAAAAAGCAGTGCCACTTTTGGACAGTTCAGTGATTCCCACCACCATGTCCTGCTTCTTTTGAAAGCTTGCAGACATGCCCACCTTTCCCTGCACACACACACTCACACACGCACACACACACACACACACACACACACACACACACAGTTTCAGTAGTAGGATCAATAAGCATGAATTAAAATTTATTTTAGTTAATGAGAGGTCTCTGGTTTCCTGTAAAATCAGGTCACATTCATAGGCTATGGATGAGGGATATAAATCATTTGTGGCTCTGAAGTATCCTAGTCTGGGAATGTCTAAGTGCATAGTATAATATTCATGGAGTAAAAAGTAGCCATATTTACTTTACTGAGTTCACACTGAAGCATTGCCCAACCAGTTAATATTTCATGTTGCCTGTCATGTGACATACATATTTGACAGCACCGAGCGATCAATCTGGTGAACTCAGCTAACACATTTGACCTGGAGCAGCAGCTTCAGGTCCTGGTATGACTAACTCGGACCTGGTTCCTGCTAAGGGAAATCCATGTGGTGCCTGGGGAGCTAAAGCCCAGTGACACAGCTCCCTTTGATTCTGGTGTGGAACTGGGGTAGTAAACACCAACATCCTGATTCCCTCTCCATGGGCATTAAAATTGTTTTGAGCTTTTTAAGTATTTGGTGTTTCCCTCCAGGCTTGCTGTGATCTTTCTCCTTGTCTTTGTTGTTTGCTAGTGAAGTTGTCTGCTGGTTGTTCCCCTCAGAAGTGGCTTCGCCTAAAGCTTTGCTCAGTATTTCCCCCGGTCACAAAGCAGAGAATGCGTTCTCGCATCAAGGCATGGGACCCTCACATCCTGCACCTTAGGCTCTGTTAGGCAAGGTACCAGTTGGGAAAAAATTGGCCCTCTGTGGTAGAGAAAAGGACATCATATGAATGCTATGTCTAGAACTAATGACTTGGTATTGCTTTCTGAGTAGAGTAAGAGCAAAACAAAACATATGGATTCATGTGATAAAGATTCAGTATAAGGAAGCAATTTACTTTGGCTTCTGACTACATTCAGCTTGATTTAAATATCTTAATATTCAATTATCTACATTCATCTTACTGAAATACACATAAAGGAACTTCTTCAAAGAAATTAGCTTTGAACATTATTTACAGACAAGGTGGCAGCTGTCTAATTTGTTCTCTTGTGCCAAGGGAGAAGAGCAAAGTGAAGTAAAGAGGTTTTGAACTGTGTTATTTAATTCATACGATAAATTTCAAGTGAGTTCACGTGGTAAACTTCTATTTGGTTCACTGCTTTTCTGCCAATTTTCTCATTAGCTATTTGCACACCTACATCCAGCCCACCTAAATAATTTCTCTAGTTGTCTTAAAAAACTTGCAATTGCAAAAGACTGTTTTCCCAACACTATGTATTCTCTCTGTGTGTGCGCCTATGTTGCAAGGAACACTCTCAATAACAAAACAGTATTTCAGAGGCCTCGAGGCAGAGAAATGGTATTTAAATGTTGTAGCTTTCTATGCTGGTGGTATTCTCTGCACTGAACAAGTTCTTTTTTGTGCTGAGCTGCTTATTGACCACAACTTGATGGGAAATGTCAGCAAGACAACATAGCAGGTGAACAGCTAGAGAGACCTCGCGAGGTTCTGTCCAGTGATGAAGGGAGGCAGGAGTTGTCTGTAGTGAAAAAATCAGACCACTTCTGGCTTTGATTCTCTTCATAAAACAGCGCTGGGAATGCTGTGCTCTGCAGTTTCTATAATCCTGTTAGCACTGAGCTGTGTAATGCCAGTCTTTCAGTAAAACACTCTTGAGGATATGGAAGAATGGGTATACGTCTGACCTTACCCAACTTAGCATTTGGAGAGAAGAATCCCAACTTTAAAGTCAAATAGCTACTGTGTCAGTCCAGAGCACAGCAAATGAAAGAAGATTGAAAAGCTGAGATGTAAAAAGGTTAAAATCTATGTTTCAGCAGTAGGCTTTGCAGAAAGTGATTGCTCTGATGTAGATTAAGCTGTACACTGACCTTTCAGAGAATAAGCATTTTTCTCAACTGTCACTGTATCAATGCACAAAACAAGCAATATCATTAGGGAAGGCACCCAGGCTGGCAGACTTAGAAGAGATTATGTCGATGCGTCACGACCAAACCATTCAGCAAATACAGTGAAGGTTAAAGCTTGTATGTATAGAATAAAGTTGACTGAATAACTGCAATTACACTGCTCCCATAAAAAAGAGGAAAAAAAAGTTATGGGAATTCAGAAAAAAAAAAAGATATGGAATTATTTAGAATTAGTGTACCCCAAAACACAATCTAAAGGAAAAAAGAAAAAGATAAAATCAGCTGTGTTGAACCACTCAAACTTTTTGCACTGACTTATGTTCCATAATTATAATGTTCAATGGAGACTTCGTAGTCTCTGAAGATTATTATGATTTCAAACATTTTTTTCTTTACATTTTGCAAAACCTGTTGGAGAAATACCATTTGCAAAATAGCTTGCTTGTTAGGATAGAGCTACAGGCAAAGACTTTCTTTTAAGTAGATATCATGTGTTTAAGATATTTCTTGGTGTTTTTCATTAAACATGTTTTTTCAAACATATTAGTAAGTCAAAAATGGCTAGTGAAAAAATATTTTTACCAGCTCTGTACACACATGGTTATTAAAAGTCTGACTTTAGATAGGAATTTGTCAACTGATCCCAACAAAGTATGTAGGTCTACAGAAAAACTTTTGCACACTGTACCTAATACACCAAGAGTGATGCCATATCATTCAAGTGAGTCTTTTAAGGCATGTCCAATGGTTCTTAGCACTTCTTGTTATATTGAGAAATTCTGGGATATTTTCTCTGCAGTTTACAGAAAAATGTGATTGTTCTTTTGAACCCATTGAAGAAATTATGGTACCAAGAAAATATCAGTGCACCAAAGGTTTAAATTGTGGCAAGTTGGTGGATTATTTCTTCCCTAAGTACTGCAGTCAGGTATAAACACCTCACATGAACCAGTTGCTCAGGTTGAAAGTGCTTCACCCTGCAGGAGTGAACTTACTTAGCAATGGGGCTAATGACTGCATGGCTATTAGGCATAACGCCAAACTAAATTCAATCTAACTACATTGGCCAATAAATGAAGAGCTGGTGGCATGAATTTCAACAATGAAATTCAGTGCAAGTCTGCCAGAGAGTGAGGTCTTGCTTGGAAGCAAACTGTGTGTTACATCTTTCTTGCACCAGTACACGAGTAGCAAAGTTAAAACTAGATTGGGTATATTTACTCTTGTTGTAATCAAACTTACGTGATGGAGAGCAGATGCTGAAAGTGCATGGGTTTTGTGTGAGAACAGTTGGTGGCTGAAGAGACCTAATTCAGGTAAGTGTGTGGGTTAATATAGCAGCCAAGTACAGCCTCAGACTGGAAGAACAGCAAACTACAAGCATTTTAAGCATTTTGTTCCACACATATGCAACTGGGGAAAAAAAGAAAAAAAAAAAAGGCAATATCCAGTGCTCTATCAACAGGTTTTGCAAACAAGGTGGATATTTCAACTCATAAAAAGCACAAACAAGCAGAAAAAAAAACTGAATTCCCTTATCCAGTCCCTTCATCTGTGCATGAAACCCAAGATCAGACTAATCCCTAGTTGATCACAGCTCACCGAACCACTTCACATATGTCAATCAAAGTTATGAATGCTACAAACTGCAGCCTGACGGGAGGAATTTTGCATGCTCGACTCAATCCCTTTGAAGAGTACCACTGATGTGATGGTGCTAGCATCAGTCTTTGTCCTACCACGTTTGAAAAGAGGGGTAAGAGAAGTGAAGATGGCAAAACAAATAGAAGCCGTAGCTGTAAAGGCTTCAGTTCCAGCTGCTGCAAAACGAAGCCAAAGAGGCAGATGAGTGAAAGAGGAACACATCAAATGTATGTTTCTGCTAATGACTCTTCACACACTCAGTATGACTGGGAGACCAGGTGGTCATTACTGAACCAAAACCTGCTTTATCAATGTATTAACATTGTAGTAAGATGGATGGAAGTGTTGTTCTGTGTTAATTCTGTGCCCATTTAGGTCACAGTGTTCTGTTTTATTGTGTTTTTTTTTTTGGTTTGTTTGCTTTTTTCTTTTTTTTTTTTTTTTTGGCGAGGCCTATGAAGAATAAAACAACTATTTTTAACTGAAAATTTAACATGCCTATCCATCAGTTACACAGCCCAAACATGAAAAACTTATTGTAAAATAGGTGAGTATTTAGAGGTAAACTATCCAGCAGATTAATAATCCTGACATGTCCTGAAGCAAAGAAATATACCTTGTCACATGTGTTTTTATGTGGATTGTTACTAAAACTCATACATTTCCTAAGTGTCTTCTGTTAAGGAACTCCAAGGTTGTGATACTTCCTTAATCTCTGTATTCACAATATGTAAAGGTCCCTTATGCATGCCTATATGCCCAATGCTATTTTCCCCTTTTATTTGATTTTTAAGAGAGACACAATCAAAAGCAGGAAGCGGCATTTAAGCCCTTCTAGTCCATCTTGAATATAAGCATTTATAATACTTGTTTCATCCTGGATCTCCCTGGATTTCATATTCTCTCTATATTTAACTGACCTGGCCTTACAAACACATGTAAGATGGGAGACTTTCCTTAACATTAATCTCATTGTGTGTGTTTATATATATTTTTTTCCTTATTTTTGCCCCCGAGTCTATGGCTGATGTCACTCTGGACTTAGTATTATTTAGTCCTTGCCCACTTTACAGTAGAAATCTGCAAATCTGAATCCTGAGGTGATTAAGAGCATCTGCCAGAAGCTGTAGCCAAGCTGTTTTACCAGTTTAGATAACATAGATTAGCACTAGAAAAGGTCTTTCATAGGCCTGATAGTAATTGGATTTAGACTCATTTCAGTTTCCAAACAGTTTCATCCACTTACAGGTTCACTGGTCATGCTTTCCTTCTGGGCTAGCACTTTGAAGTTTGTCCTTCTGGACTAGGTGGTCCAATAAATGGAGACTTTCTCATGATATTATGCCTGAGAGTTGCTGCAGGGTTTGCAGAATCTATGACACTTAAGGAAAAGACTGTTTTCCACTCTACCAAGGTTAATAGCTTTGCAGAAGTCAGAAACACATTTGCAATTGTTCTTGACTGAATCATCATAACAGCAAGCAGGTGCTTATATATAATCATACCTTTTGGGAACTGTCTCAGATCATTTGTCTGCCTCAAAGGATGTTCCTCACAGCTATTCATCTGAAAGACATAAAATGACTCAAATTGGCCACTTGGCTTTCATTCCTAAGAGAAATAGTGTACAATTCAGCATTACTTTATTGTTTACACATCTTAAGCAAGAGGCACAAAAATGGCACTTTTATATGTCAGAAGTGGTTTCTTTTGTACTAATGAGTAAAAATTCCTTCTATTTTTTCACTCTTTTGCAAAGTCTACTACATCAATTTGATTCCTTTCATGGGATATGCTAGACTGAAAGGGTATAAATGTGCTTTCTGGCCACTAATGCTTTAAACTGACTGTAAATACTTCAAGGTACCTTGCTAGTAAACAGATCCACTCAAAGAGAAGCTAATGAGACTTTAACGAAGACTGTGATATTAAAAACAAAAGAAAACAAAAAACCCAAAAAGAAACACACACACACACACACAAAAACCCAAAATAAACAAAATGGAAATGGAAACTTGGCTTCATAATTTTAATGTAAAGATCTCATCCTTTCCTGAAATGAGCAATGAAGAAATGTTAAATATTTCCCTTCCAATTGTCCATGCAATTATGTAAGTAACCTCACTTTCTTATATTGTCCGCCTCTGGACTTACATCTAGTTAATTTAAATGCTTAGAGGCAATATATCTATCAGTTCCTCTCAGAGAACTCCAGATTAACCCCCTTTGAACTTTTTTTGAGCAGTTCAGGAAAAAGTTCCCACCTCAGAATACCACAAAAACCTCTTTTTTCACAAGGTAGTTTGGCAACTTTTTCCTATATTAAAGAAGATGAACAGTGAAAAGAAAGTTCTAGGACCCAGCTGATTCTGTTTCCTACTCTTTAAACAGTGAAAGGGAATATAAGATCACTGTGTCGTACTAGCAGTAGGAATTAAATGGCTTTACAGCCATTTGCAGTTTGCTTTAAACAAGTTAAAGGACACAGCACGCTGGGGTTATGACAACCTCGTCCCCACAGTCCTCTAAGCAGCCTAACTGCATCTTCTCCTTCAGATATTGAAACAATAGAACAATTTACTACTGAAAAATAATGACAATTACAAAATGGAAAGGATGTATAGTGTTCCCATGCCAATGCATCATTTTTATTATCCTTAATACCTTAATACCATTACCCTGCAGCAAAGAAGGATCCTGCTGAAAGAAAAGCTTCCAAGACTTGTGTGCAAGCCTCCAGAAAAGGCTGCACAGTCATCAAGAAAATAACTTGGTTTCTTAATTACTTTTTTGCTGTGTGACCATACCTTCATTTCAAAGGGCACCTATAAAGTGATATCTAAAATCTCACTGAAATACCTGAGAGGAGTCTTCAATACCTATGAATTGTACTGAACCCAATAATTATTGTTTGCTTTGATTTTGTTGGGCTATGCAATGGATAAACCATTTATTTAATAATTGAAATGAGATTTTATGATTAACTATAGAAATGATCCAAAGCTGTTTAAATCAAATATAGATTATTTTTATATTAAATCAGAAATATTAACCTGGTAATTTAATGACTGGTTTTATTTTTCTTTTGCAGATATGTGCAGTTGGAGGCTGATTTCACACTTTGAAAATAGAAAGCTTTTCTTATAACATCTTTTCTCAGTGGAAGTAATTGCCTTTGGAAGGTGAGATTTTTCTAAGTTTCTTCACAGATTAATTCTCTGGGATCTTATCTGCGGTAGCTAAGAAAATGGAACCTGTGTTTTCTTTGCTCTAATTTAGGCATGCTCAAAAAGTATTATCACTCTCTTTTCTTATTCCTTAAGGCTAGATAACCAGGTGGTAAAAAGATATTAACCCTATTTGCATTAGGTTTCAGTCACTGCTGGTATTTCTTGTAGGTAGAATCTATCAGTTTGGACTGAGATTTTGGCTGGCTACCAAGCTTCCAATAAACAAATTAATAGTTTGGAGAAAGATATATCTGGATTTTCCATTTTTTTTTCTCTCTACTGTTTAATAACTAGGACACTAAGAATCATTCGTTTCTGTGTACAGCTTTTCTTCTATATGCTATTGATTGAAAGGCCAGCTCAGGAAGGGAAAGTTAGCCTGTATTATATTAGATACCTGTAGTTTGTTTGTTCATCAAAAGGTGTATCTCACCAAGGTTAATAGTCAATAGCTTCAATAGTCCCATAGGATAAAGCTTTCTCCTTTGGCAACTGCGCTTCCACTCTATGCCTCCCTACACTTGGCTGCAGTCTAGTTCCCAACTCTGGTGTTTCCCAACTTGTTATCTGGGATTCTTTCTGCTTTCCTTATCACCCTCGTTCACACGTGGCCAGCACTGCCGCTGTGCTGCAGAATGCAGGGTGTTCTCCAAGCAGCAGTGGTGACATCGGTGGCTCAGTATGGACCATCAGAGAGCAGCATGTCGAGGGCAGGAACCCCTCACTGCCTCCAGGCCCCGTGTCACCTTCATGATGCTGCTGGTCTGCTGATGTGCCAGGACATGTTCCTCATACCATTTCCAGGCCTCCTCTTGGCAGCACAATCATTTTGCAATTAATCACAAGGTTCTGCTCTGAGAAACCTAGAGAAAGTCAATATACAACCAGAATTGAAACGGTGCATTGCAACAACAGATAGCTTATTGCAGTGCTGGAGCAAATGTGTCTAGTCACAATAACTCAATTCCTCTTTTTAATGGATAGCCAGAGGGGAAGTAAAATGGATGCAGAGCAAAGTAGGAAAAGATCAGAAAGTTCTCTGAAGACTTGGAGGTACAAGGTACATCTTGTTTAAATAGAATTAAAATAATTGTCCAACTTGCACAGTGTAGGAATGACTGATTCTGTTTATTTTGTGTAATTTTAAAAGATATTTGCTTAAGCAGTTTATAATTAATTGTGGAAGTACATGAAATTAGCTTTTAATGTAAAGTACTTAAAAGATAAATATTTGTATACTCACCGTATTGATTCAAGGTTTAACGAACATAAAGACTCAGGTCAATACATTCAAGATTAACTCTTTAAGTTTGGAGGACTCAATACCATTTACTTTAAAAAATTTAAAGTGATCTGCTCCAGCCATGAATCTAGTCACATAGATGGTCTATGCTTGTCTCTGTGACAATCTCCAGACAAAAGTCCTATTAGAGCTGAAATATCCTCCATAGCTATCTTTTATATACATATATATAGATAGATAGATAGATTTCCTTCTTTTACCAGAAATTAGTGTCTATATTATTAGAAAACTGTCCTCTAGCAGCAACGTTTCCATTCAGGAAGGGGTGATAGCGATGGACTGCTGAACAGTTTAGGATTCAATCGTGCTGACCAAGCAGTTCTCAGTGTAAAGCTATGGCAAAGGCCTTGCACTCTCTGGATGTACAAAGAAAGATGCTGTGATTAAGAGATGGAGAGTGATTTTACTGCTTCACCTGGTGTTAGTCACACCCATACCGAACTGCTGAGTTGAGTTTTGAAGCTCAATTTAGAGAAAGGATGTAAAGAAAATTGGATGCAAATTACCTGAGGACTGAAAGAAAATCTCTTACAGTGGAAATCCTAGAGCTTTAAATTTAGTTAATTTATCCAGAGGAGACCAAGATGAGCTTTCATTCAGTGGTATGCATGCCATTGTGAACAGAAAACACTTAGTACTAAGGAATCCTCTAATCTACTTGAGAAAGACACTATAACACCTAGTAGCTATAAGTTAAAACTAGAAAGAGGACTCACAGGCGCTTAACAGACTTTGGAACAAACTGCTGAAGTAAGTGCTGAATTTTTCATTTCTTGAAGCCTTCATATCAAAACTTGGAAGCTTGTCTGTAATTGCCTGAATAGAAACCACGTCCTTGTGCTCAGTTAAAGTATACCTAAATATAATCCTTTGGCCAGGATGTCCTACTAAATATGCTAGTAGTCCTTATTGACTCTTAAAATCTGTTAATCTCTTTCTTTCTCAGGATGAGAGAAAAAGAAAGAGGTAAATATTATTTTCCTGCTTTAATTTTTAGAAGGTACTCAGAGATCTAATGTTGAGATACAGATGAGAAATGATGTCTTCCTACCTTGAAAAGAAAATTCTCATACTTGCAATATAATAAAAGAAACATCAAAATAAAACCAATTAATTTCTCCTTTAATTATCACAGTTTCTACAGCTGTTGAGCAAATTATAGCTTCTTTAATATGCCAATTTTGTAAGTACTTCATATTATAACCAGCAGATAACAAGGGAATAAGAGTAATTTGAATTAAATTTATACGGTGGAGAATTCTCGGTTTTAATGTTGTCTAAATGGGTTTTAACATATTGAAACTGCCAGAAACTCACATGTGAATAAAAGCTGTTAAAGAAAAAAAAGAGGGAATAAAAGTAGGAGATAAAGTAAATATAGTTCCACAAAACTTTCTGAGTAAAATATGCTATGCAACGCCTAGCTCCCAGGAAGTGCTACTACCCTTGATCAGCTGTTGGGTTAACGCTAGAGCAATGCCAAAACCATTAAGGAATGGAAGAATCTCACAAAACTTGATTCTTCTTCTTCCTGATTCTTCTGGGTGACAAACTGTGTTTTCCTGCATGACTCTAATATTTTATTCCTCAAGAAATGAGAAATCTCTTATAAAGCTCAGGAGCGGGAGATGAATTGCAGTTATTTCACAGAATGACATTGTCTTATGACACTTGTATTTGTTTTAGACAACTACTAGGCACACTCAGAGCCCCCTGCTGTGCCACGGTCTTGCACATAAGCATGGGAAGAGATGTTATACATTTGCTGATTTTACATCTGAAATAATCTAGAGAGGTGGTAGGCAATGAATGAAACAGGCTGAGGCAACTTGTTCCATCACCCACCAAGCATGTGATCAAATCCTGGTCCCAACCTCATACCAATAGAGAGATCCTGAGGTCTTTTTCTGTGGCCAAGATCAACAAATGAGAGTAGTTCACAAGCCCATAGAGCTTTTTATTTACCTGGAGAAGCTGCTAGCACTGGATTATGCCCACACTATGCAGAGGATAGGGGATTTATCAGGACCATGGGCTGCCCAAGGCAAAGCTGTCATGTATCACCAGCAAAAAATATTCAGCTGATACTAAATCATGGTATTGCCTGAGGCAGCAATGAAAAGAACTTTCATTTCATGTGCTATAATTTGAATTCTTGTTCCTATAAGACTACACTGAAATTAGATGCAATCCCGTTCCAGATCATGGCCATGATTCTTCCAGTGCAAAGATCTTCAAAACTAGCTTCTCACAAGACCTTAGCAGGGAAATAGAATGCTGTTGCTAATATCTTCACTATTTAAAACACTATTTTAAACACTAAAATTTAAGAAGGAACAATATTGCCCTTATAGATAGCAATCCATATGCAGGAATAATACAGATTATTAATGAAGATGAAGATTAATACAGATGAAATATTAATAAGAATCTCATAATGGCTTTATCAATCTGGACTGTTCTTTCTATGGCCTAGGTATATCTACTAATTTACAGTCAATAAGATTTCTGAATTGCAAAAAGTGCTTCACTTAGCTACATGATTTCTAGGGAGCTGTATCAAGGTAAAAAGACAAAGCTGCCTGGAAGGGCCAGAACACAATGTTCTCTAGAGAGCAGTGAAAATATGATTTTATGATATTATATTCTGTCACTTTTTGAATGAATTTTAATGAAAAATAGACTTTTTTTTTCCTTTTGCTATGATGATCTGGAAATACTTAACCCCCAGGCTTGAAGGTAAAAAATACTATTTTAATGGAATAAAATATGCTACGTCTTTGTATTATGCAGAGTTTTTAGAGCTAAAGGGAGATAAAAATATTTTTTTCTCCATATTTTCTACAAAAGAAAAACTAAGTAAAAGCAAGAATACATACTTCATTCTTCTATCAGTAGCTGGGATCTACCTGTAAATTACTATTGCATATGATACCTTACTTGTATTTTTAGAAAACGAAAAGATTCCCCTTTCTAAACTATCTATCTAAAGTTCCAAAGAGCTAGATAAATATTGATCAGAATCATGAATTAATTAAAATTTTACAGTTGTGTATTCTAAAGGATCAAAGCATTTTACACATACATGGGCAAAGAATGTATAGGAGTGCTTTAAATCCACTTGTGAAATGCAGCTGTTCCTGGGGTGAAATATATCAACTAATTTTAAGTAAAAATACACAATAGATTAAAACAGCAGGTGTTTTTTGTTTGTTTGTTTGTCTGTTTTTTGCTTTTGAAGTTGCAGCTTAAGTAGACAAAATGCAATTATCCAGCTGAAATTGGAAATGGATCTTACAATTAATAAATGCATTTTTCTAAAGAAAGTGATGGAATCTACGAGCTATAAAACTACCTTAAAGAGACTTGCTACATAAGGACTTTGTTGTTGTTTTCATGGAAATAAATCAACTTCATAGTTCCCTCATCGCCAGAAGAAAAAAAAAACTGATTAACAGCTTGAACATCCACTCCCACTAGCCTTATTTCTAAATTTGATTTACTAATACCAGCCTATAGGTTCTATACTCATATTCTCATGCATTTCTCAAGCAAGAGACAACCAATATGAGACTCTGCTACTATTTTGGTGATGGTAATACTACCTGTTTCCATCATTTCCCATGAAGGATTATTTCCAAGTTTTGTAGGTTCTATTAGAAAACACTGACTAAACTGATTATGTCTATTCTTTTAATGTGGTTTGGTCTAATCTGGGGATTCATAGATTCATTTTGCTTTGATTTTTAATATAATGAAAACTGATAAGATACTGTCCATTTTCAATTCTTTCCACATCTGTCTTAAAAGTTCTGCCTAACCTCTGTAGCAAGTTATGCCTTTATGCTTAGCTGAGCTATTTTCTGCCCTGACTTTGCATTCTGTTCAAATGATGATGAATCCAATTCATATTATAATTATCATCATTACTGTGATTATTTGCTGAAATGAAGGACATGTAAGTTGTCCCAGAAGTTTACATACTATATTAGCAAAGAAAGCATAATGCTGGAGATAGAAATAGGTGAGGCAGATTGAACAACGATAAACTCTGCCATGCTAGCAATGTGATAGGAAACCTTCTCAATTTTCAACTTATAATTTCTACCTCTGCCAGTGCCAAAGGATAATCTACAAGTTTTGTGTGCTATTTGAAAGCAGCTGTTGCTTCCAATTTACTGCACAGTTATTGCACAGTATTGTATGTACCTGATTTCAATATACATGTTGTATATATTAATGGAAAAGCTGTTTATTAGGCTTTTTCAGTCCTTATTGTTAATTGCTGCAATTAATGAATGGAACTGCAAGTGGAGTTCAGCTAAGGGTTTTCTAAACTATTAACGGGACCTCATTAATAACATTCATGACCATCTACTAGAAATTATCTAAGTCCTGAGACTTATGATATAGGACCTCAGTTTGAACTTTCATGGCTTCTCTTCAGATAAATTAATAATGTCCTAGAAGCTGTTAGGACCACAACTTTTGCTGTTAAAGTGCTTTGAAAAAAAAGACAGTTTTAAAGCCACCTTTGCACTCTACCAAATCAGAATGAGATTTTATAACTCTGAATACATCATGGAAAAGATCTTCTGGGTGAGAAAATTTACTTTATTTTTTCACTCCGTAATAAAGAATCCCACTTGGAGGAGAAAGGCTGGCTTAATGTTAAATCTAAGCTTCAGAAACAGAACTGCTAAACTTCTTTTTTAGGTCACTGCAGTCTCAGAGATATTTCACAGCAATAAAGTAAATCATGCCTCATCCTTTCAGCTAATAATGTTCCTATAACTATGATTTCTTTAGAGCTATTCCAGAGTAAAACTGTATTTGTTCTTAAGACATTTCTGTCTAATCACACAGCAACACAGACCTCTTACATGTGCATCTGTGAAGAGCTACATACATACATACATATCAGTGTATTCTTGCCTTTAAATTACTTTTGTTTTTAAAGATAGCGCTGTGTTCAGGCGTCTGCATGCCTGGATCCCTATCCAAACAAGAAGGACATAAGTAGAACAGCAAAGTTCTTGTCGGACCACAATGACCAAGCCCATGATCATCTTCACACCAGCCCCTGCAACAATTGTTCTTCCCTATAACAACTTAATGACAATGACTTTCTTTCAAAAGCATCCTTTCTCAGAACTGTCCCTTTATCTCTCTAGCTTTCTATGTTTCACTTGTTGAAAGCTTTCAGTCATGCAGGCTTTGGTTGTGAAAACAGAATTGCCATTGAAAAGAATACCTGTATTTCAGTGTATTTCACAAGCATCTGAGCTTTAACAAAGCCTCAAATTAGTCTCAAATTAAAATCTCAACCTGGTTCCTGTTTTTTTTTCTTTTTTTCTTTTTAATGACTACATATCAAATAATTTATTTAATTACCACCAATAGAAGTCATTGTTTTGTCTGGTTTAGGTCTTGTTATGAAAGTAAAAATGGTAAGGTTGAATTCACCTATTTCAATATTTTTTCAAACAAAATATGACTGAATTGGTACATTTTTGTCCAAAATGTTAGTATTTGGTATCAAAACGTGAATTTTATTAGCTGACTTTAATGAAGAGCTTGGAAGTTTTAGTGCTGGAGACAAGATAAGGTTAAGAGAAGGTGTACTCACATAAATGAGGTGATAGCAGTGCACGAGGTAGCTAGATGGAGAGAGAGACACGTTAGAGGTTAAACTGTACCCCCTTTTGTCTTCCTGTCTTTCAAAAAGTGCTACTGAATTATTGTACACATTTTACTAAATTTCTTGAGCAAGGGATAATGAATGTCTGCTTGGTTTACAGTGTGAGACGTGACCTGCACTTACCTTCGCTGACATAGCAAGATGGGCAGATATTAAAGCATTACCCAGGGTGGCATTAATGTTCTTAGCTTTGCACTCATGTTCTCTTTGGATAACTTAAATCAGCACTGCTAATAAATGTCTAGTTCATGTATAACGGGAAGAGTCTATTCAGAGCAGATGCTGGCCGTGTGAAATGCTGACACTGAGCTGAGATGACAAACCGAGAACTTCCCTTTGATTTCTGTGTTCATCTGCACTTAGCTGTGTCACACAGTAAAGCATGGCAGGTGAAGAATGCAGAGATTTTCCAGATGTGGTGACAGGGAAATAGAGCAGATATGACACCTTCATTGTCTTCTATGCAAATATAAAAGCGCAAGTAACTGGCTAGTAATTCTTACCAGAATTAAATAAATAATAAACTAAATGAGTAATACAGTAAAATAAAGGGTGGCACTGTCTGAAGACAAGTAAACAAAGAGATGTCAGAGCTAAGACACTTGAGTTAGCACAGCATATCCCCAACAAACTTGTAATACACTGAGAATTCCCTTAAAACTTTTGTCCTTCTGCCTGTTCATTGTCATTTCTTTTAGTTATTTGAATAGGAACAATGGATTAATAGACTGGAATGAGGATCAGGAGATCCAAGCTTAAGGTCTTCCTCTGCTTTTGTGTCTCAAAAAGGCCCTTTCACCCTTTGGTCCTTTCATCCTATAATGAAATACTGGTGAGTTTGGAAATACTGGTGAGTTAACTGAAGTATTGGAAGAACTTTAGTTATGATTGCATGTGCAAAAGCACTTCTTTAAAACTAGCCTTTTGCAAAAGATGATTATCTGCAGTAGCTTTTATCAGCAAAATTCATTGCTATTTTTATAGTCCTGAAACAGTAAATTTATAGGTACTGTGTTGCTATGATTCACATAAAATGTATTGCTAGCTTGAAGTGGGTAATACTAGAAAGGTCTGTTGATTATAGCAGGAAGTGACCACAGAACAAGCAATTTATTTTATCTTAAGGACTATGAAAGAAAAGATGGATCTCTGGAACAAAGCAGAGAAAACCTAAGTTATATTGACTCACCTATTAGTCTGCAAGCAGGATAAGCATTTTCCAGCACCAAAATGAAGCCTACAGATTCTTTGGTGCGCAAAGTGAACAGAAGATATTGACCCTCTGTGAGGTAAGTTACCATCAATTATATTTTGTTTTAGTTGGGCTAAAATTTTCCATTCAGGATACATATGAATATATAAATTTAGATGATGGTTAATTTTTAGACACTTCTTCGAATGCCTGGCTAAGGTTTTAGGTACTGATTCTATACTGGAGCAGCCCTTTGATTGCAGTTGGTAATACATACGAATTAAACTTATATTAAGTACTTGGAGAAAGTAGAAGGTGAACTGAGGATGCACAAGAATAGAATCTCATTAGAGATATTAATTCTAATGCAACAGCTAGAGGTCTATGTGGTTCCCTTGGTCGGTCACGCTGACTATCTTTTAATACTGCAGCCATGTACACTATAGCTTTGTAAACAAGTGAAACTGGTATGAAGAGCAGACACAGAGTAG
The DNA here is from genome assembly GCA_032273925.1 of Rhynchotus rufescens. Taxonomy (NCBI): domain Eukaryota; kingdom Metazoa; phylum Chordata; class Aves; order Tinamiformes; family Tinamidae; genus Rhynchotus; species Rhynchotus rufescens. Next base: position 43,168 of record JAVCKT010013231.1, read on the forward strand.
GCTATCATGCAATGCCCAGCAGGCACTAAATACTCATGGGAACAAGCTGAAAATCAATTATCTTCAAATAGCACAGCAGAAAAACCTCTGTTCTCACTTACTAGCATCAGATCCATCTAAATAACAACATCTCAAAGCACAAAAGTGAAGCAGAGACTTGTGAAAGTCTGTTTCAGTGAGGACTGTGCACCACCTCAAGCATTCTTTCACGTTGCCTCTTCAAGGAGCTCTCTATCCCTGATGTAGAGAAGAAGAATTGATCATCTTGTTACATAAAATGCATAATCCATAGGAAAGACGCATAAAACAAGCAAGATAAATGTTTTTTTTTTTTTTTTGTAGAGTAAGGTGACCCTCAGGGGGTGAGAGTGTAAGGAAAAATGTTCATTGAGTGATAACTATTTCTGGAATCGCTGGAGAATTGCAGGCCTGGTTCAATCTGAAAGAGCCTATGATTTTCAATTAACTCCTGATTCTGCTCAGTGTATGTTGGGCTGCTGGCTTGGGCTAATCTCAGTACTGAGCTGAGGAACTGGATAGGGTCCAATTTGCCTAGTGTTTGATAACTGCCAAAGGTTTTCTACCTGAGCACAGCTTTACTGAGCTGCTGGTTGAGAACATGAAGTAATCCCAAATTCCCAAGAAGACTTGTACGGTAATGCTGGAAAGGGCAAGGAGAGGAGACTGGGTCCGTGCTCGGCATCTTCATACCTGCAAACAGCTAGATCTAAAAATATCCAGCAATGTCCTGCTGGCCAGGTGACCCTGGCTGCCTAGAGTCAGCCAGGGCAAGCAACATAAACAGGGACTTCAATGGCATTGGTAAAGACTATGCAAATTGGGTCCCTGCTGAGGTAGTAGGTACAGTCAAGGAAACTAAGAATAGAATATTGAGAGGAAGGAAATGAAAGACAAGAGGATTTTTGAGGTGAGAAAAAGGAAAGGAATAGAAAAGAGGATTTTTAGGTGGATACAAAGGCTTCACTGCATTTTAATTACTGCAAGCTAAATTTCTGAGAGTCTGCAGTAGCTTGTTAGACACATACTGTAGTTTTAATTAAGTAATTAGGGAGCTTGATGAGGAAGGCAAGGATTTTAGAATTTAAAGTATTCTGGAGAGTGCATAGATAGGGGAATCTTTTTCTCAGGTGTCTCTATTATATAATGATTAACATTGAGTAAAATGGTAAGGAAAGACCTGCACACTTCTATTCATAAGTCACAAGCATAAAATCTGACCTAAAGGCCCTTCAGAAAAACCTTAGAGAACTTTGTCAATGTGAACCTTGTAGGACTTCACTCAAAATGTGCATGAAGGGACTAGGTAAGGTTTAACAGAACAACATTTATCTCCTGAAAAGACTGACTTAATGAGCAATATCCACAGAAGTAAGTAGAACTGCAGCGTTACACTGAAGACATCATGCAGCTGCTTTAGCTTTTGTGTGACACTAAATTTCAGGATGTTCATGGGAAAGTCTTGAAAGAGATGAAAATACAGTATTAGTAAATCAGCAGTATAGCTCCCATCTTATTTCTTCCACCATATATTGTGCAAACCTACAGAGTTCAGTGTGAAGTCACTGGGAATGTCATATGAAGAAAAAATATCATTTATGAGAAAAGGACCTCTTGAGAGACACCATAGTTAGATAATTCAGTCACATTATGGGGACTGGAATCACAGGCATCATGCATTAGCACAGGCAAGGACACACTTGAACATAAGACTGAAAAACACACTTAAAAATTATGTGCTGATACACAACTGAATGTCACTCCATTGTGCTCAGAAAGGAGCATTTATATCTATGCAGTAATTCAGAGTTCGGAATGAACGAAGGTATCCTGGGACAGCAAGTGTGTTTTGTGTTTCATTAATCTTCACCTTGAGCAAAACTGTGGTGTGGTACTATATTTTTCTTTGATTATTATTTATTACTCTGAGTTCAATCCATGCAGACTATTTATTTCTGCAACACTGATCATGTTCTAGCTGGTATATCAAAAAAGCCTTAACAAACATTTCTAGAGTTTGACATTTGGCAGTTGCCATCTCTTCCAGACAGACCGCACTGCTCGGATTCAGCTAAATGGCTGAAGTTATGTCAGGTGAATCTTGTCTCCAGTTTCTCTTCCTTGAGTTCTCTGTGAGTAAAATGGGGTGGAGATGTAACAGATAAGAGGAAATAAAATATAAATAATATTTACTGTGTTCAGATACCTAAATATTCCAGGGAAGCCCAGAATGATGCATGACAAACAAGACTGCAGATCATGTTTCAACTAGCAGCGAAAATGTTTAATGTCCAAAGTATTGCAAATTCTGTCACTCAGTTTGAAGAATTTTGAACAAGTCATTTAAAGGTGACACATCCTTTTCCAGAGTGTTTTCTTTTTCTCCAACAAGTCAGCCAACTAGCTGGTATCAAGTAACTAGCTGGTATCAAGTAACTGCATTTTTCTGAAATAATTGGCAGTATGGTTCTGGGGATCATTTGCTCCAAGAACTACTCCTTAAGGCAGCAACGGTGAAACTGCACCTGATTTGGTTCTGTCTAGTCCACAGTCCTCACACCAAACCAGAAACCCTAGCATCAATCAGCACCCCACACATTCCCTCACCCAATGAGGGACATCTGCCCTCAGGTCTATGCTGTAAACTACTATCACCACACTAAGGCTGAAAAAAATGTCCTTTTTGGCTGAACCCCCCATTACCAATTATTACCTCTTAAGGCAACAATGGTCCCAGAGGAGACCACAATATAACAAACAATATAATCTCTGCACTGATAATGTGTGTCTGGTGACAGTCTGTTTTCTTATCAATAAATCAGCATATTTTGCTAAGTGGGGCACAGAGACACATTTAATATTGGAATATCATCTGCATTGTGTTAGTTTGTACCATGCTTCACCTCAAAGGTTACTATATTCACTATATTAAATACAAATGCAAGGTCTAATACATCAGTTAACGGCATCTCATAATTGTTGCATCAGGGCACCTGATGACTGGGGATATTACAGATTTGCAGGTGATTTTAAAATGTGGCTAATGCACTTGGAATGTGCAAAAAGATATTTTATATCTGAGAAGATGTAGAACAAAGAAAGAAGGAAACAGGAGCTAAATAAGAAAAAGAAACAAGCAATCAGAAAGAGTAACTAGTGACTGTTAGAAATAAATATCTCAGTATTTTTAATAGATAAATGAGTAGTTTCTATTATAAATATAAAATTACATTTCACAACTGTAATTGCAATGGTATCAATATCTACAGATTATATGCATATACGTACCGGCTTACAATGTGCATATGCATGTTTGTATTCTGGGGATATGTAAGTATATCTGAATTGTTTCTTTTACCACTAAATACAGCCACTTCTATGCTGGAATTATTTCTTAATTATAGCTGTATCAATTGCAGTCAGAAAAAAAAAAAAAAGGAATACACTATGCAGTTAAACAAAATGTAGAGTGTTTTACTGAAATAAACTAGACTACTGTTGTCAAAACTCCTACAGAACCATTAATAGAGCTTCAGCATTAACAGAGTTTCAAACTGTCTGGCACAATTTCATTCATTCTTTCATCTTTTGTTCACGATTTCATTAGAGATTACATTTCTGCAGCAGTGGAATATATTTCTTTACTTGCAGATTTTCCAGGTTGGTATGGGCTAGACGTTGAATCAAACCAAGACAGAAGGAACTATTGTAAGGGTGGCAATCACCTCTTTTTGCAGTTATTTGCAGCTTCCACTATCCAGCATCTTTTTTTCTTTTCTGGTTGCTATCTCATGAAGACATGAACTTTGTCTAATTCCAAGTTTGGAAAAATGCTTAACACATCAGTATTGTAGCATTAATATGTGTATTTGACTTCTGCTGCAGGCTCTGCAGTCTGGCACTCGAATAGGTTTCCAAAAAAAGTTGGCCATGGAAGTTTCTCCATCTGTGAAGATTTTCAAGAGTAAGTGAGCATGGCCACAGCTGGCCTGCTGTGGTGCTGATACGGGACCTGCTCTGAGCAGAAAGCTGATCTAGAGACCTCCAGAGGGGTCTCTGCCCACCACAATTTCTGTGATTATATAAATACATTTGAATTGTGCTACAAATGCTCCAAGGACTTTGGGGGAGGGTAACTTGTTCAATTATGATAATTTTAACAAGTGAATATTGAATATTTTAAATTTCTTATTAATTTACTCCTGCCTTGTAAACAATTTTTTTAAAAAAGGAAACCCGTTGACATTAATAGTCCTTTTCTGGAACTAGAAATTTTAGACCAAAATAAAAGGAAATGTAACTGAGAACTAATTCTAGTATTATGTCAGATTGCACCATTAAGCGAAGAAATTTAGGATGATGGCAAGAGAATCACAGCACTGGTTTACTCAACTGAGGATACTTAGAGTTTTGTATCAGTAACTCACTGGAGACAAACAGGTCGTACTTCTCAGTATGGAATGGTCACATAAAAAATGAACAGTCTCCTCATTGGATGCACACATCTTCTAACCTGAAGCAGGAGATACTTGGGCCTACATCTGTGGATATCAGTGTGACCTCCTGGTATCTTTCTTTGGGGAACAGCTCCCTATCGCATCCCCTTCATTCTGTAGTGCAATTTAGTGTAAATGCTTTAAATATGGAACGAAGAGCTAAAAGAATCCAACATTGAGGCTTTTTTCCATCCCTTGGATTTGCAGTGCTTTTTTCTCAGAAAGGATGTCCAAAACCAGCTCACCATATTTTCAAAGTTTGTGTAAGCAAAACCACCATTTCATGAGAAGCTCTCATACATAACCTAGAGCGGTGATGTAAATATTTGAGGATTTTTTTAAGCAAAGCAGTTTATTTTAAATGTGATGAAAAAAATAAATTTGTAAGTGGGATGACATATTGCCATGTAGAGGTCTGCAATTCTTTTTACAGTCTTCTCAAAATCTTCCATTTAATAAATTTGAAATATGCCCAGTATGGTCAATGAGGCATTTTCCTAAGTAGAAAGTCAGAAAAATGTATTATGCAAGACACTTGAGAGAAATATATTTTAAAGAAGGCCAATACAGCTCTGAAAAACCCTTGAGATAGGGTTTTAGACACCTTAACTTAGGGTATGTGTAGCAATCCTCATGTGCTATATCGGAAGAAACTTAGCATTGTAACTATGACTACTGACTGTTACAGAGGATCAGAGGGAGAGAGAGAATCTCTGTGTGTGCAGAAGTGAAATAATGCTGTTTATTTTCATGAATGTGGAGTAACTACATAACTCATCAGCACTGCTGCAGCCTGTAGAGCCTATGAGGTTCATAATGCACCGCATCACGGAGAATTAGTTCATAACTCATTCAAAGCTCAACTCAGGATTACTTGACTGACCACACTTCGTTTGCTGCAAAATCTTTCTATTTGTTTGCTGTTTTTTCCTGAAAGAAATGGAACTTTGAATGACGGCCTGTTGGCAGATTTATTTGCCTCCCAGGGCCATGTGCTGCATGGGTGTAAGTGAGGGCAGAGCTTGGCTCTAAATGACTAAAATGCTATGCTCCCTTGGCTGGGAGACACAGAGGGAGTGCATAAAAATAACACAGAGTATGAAAGCTTCAAAAGTAGCAGGAGGAGTGGGTTTAGCTGCTGTAAGCTGCTCCCTCTCAGGGGGGCCACAAAAAAAGATTTTTGCATCTTCAGTTGGCCTTATATACACATCTATATGTGTATAGCAGGTAAGGTAAGGGCATAGGGTAAGGGGACACGGTGCTCCAAGTAAATGGGTACGTGCTTCGACATTTCCCATGAGTGGGAGCCACTGTGGCTTGTCCCAAAGATGCCTTGTGTGGGAGGCAAGGATGGCCACGTGCACCGCCAGGCAAACCCTTTGTGTTTTCGTTCATTGCAACTACTGGATTTTTCAAGTACTCAATTTTTGGCAAACTGAAATTCCAACAAAAAAAAAAAAATCAAGTTAGGTTCGATATATAGGAGGGTCAGTTTAATGAGAAAAGCTAACACTGCAGTTCCTTTAAAACACAGGGGAAATTTAAGCATGGAGTACTCGAAATGGGATTTTGGCCTTTGTTCTTAATACATGTTGCATGTAACAATTCCATTTGTTCCACTGCTCTGCAGTGCTAGGGCTAACCAAATAGTTCACCATAAATAATGTAGTCTTTGAATTTAACCTTCATTTCTGCTCATGGAATCCCCATGTGCTGATTGCAATTGTTTCAGACTTACTTATAATCCAAGATCATGGAATTTTTAGGGGTGAAGGGACTGAAGAAATATTTATTAATGTAGTGTGTCAGGGTGTTATGACACTTACATTTCGTGTTTGCCCTCCCCGATCTGAGGGCTGTGGTGGAGGCAAAGGTGGTGGTTTTGAGATGTAACATAAATTTCTCCTTCTGAAAAAATTAATGTATTTTTTATGTAGCAAGTTAAAATGGAGGTCATACTGGAGTAGAAAAGACTGTTTTCTGGCTGAATTATTAATGTCAGCTTCTAAACTTCCAGATTTCATTGAAGGGTCTGCTGCTTATGACAGGGTATCCTGGGACCTCTTCTAAAAAATAATAAACCTTTTGCACTGTGAACCAAATCTCATATTTGTAAGGAAAGTAAGTCAGGAAAAAGATTGATTCTTTTCCTCCTCCATAGAAAAGAGGATCAAGTGAAGCCACACTGGGCTGTGTTTTTATCAGACTTTTATTCCTCACTGTGGTGAAATGTATGATTGTAATCTCACCCTCAGAGTCTGTTGGTTTGCCGCAGACAGGGACAAATTTTTGCCTGATAACTAAAGGAGCTACAAATATTCAGCTAAGAAAATGTCCCAGAATGGTTTCTCATACTGCCGCACAAAACACCCAGGGACGAGATGAGAGAATTTCTGCCTAGCAGCTTTTCCATCAAGAAGACAAAATGAAGTGCAAGTTGTACATGTCTGACATCATAAAATACTACTATGGCAACAACTCTCGATTTATCTGCTTAAGCATCAATTGGAGAGGAAAAAAAAAGAAAACAGTACAAACATGAGAGACAGAATTCTCTTCTATTTTATCTGTTCTTTGTTTGATGCATAGTTTCTGCATCAAATATACCTTTCAGTTTTTAGAATGAAATAAAGGAAGGTCTGGGATTGCTAAATTACAGAATTAGTCTTTCTCTCGGTTACAACATTACAAAGAGTAATTCCTCATAATTCATTCTTTGGTGGAAAGTTTTGAAGTTCTGGAGGATTAGAATAGTTCACAGAAAGCTGGAGTGCCCTGATCTATCCTCCTTCCAGTTCAGAGATGGGAGGCTATAACACTTAGGATGCTTTTAGCAGTGTTATTCAGCAAAAGCGATTTGAAATTCAATATAAAATCAAGGGAAGAAGCACTAGAAGAAAATGATAATAAAATGTTATCAATCCCCCCCCAAAAAAAGCACAAACAATAAAAGGGATAGGAAAGAACATAACTGATTACTCAGCTTGTAAAAAACATTTAAGTGCTTAAGAGTGCAGATAGGCACACTGTTTCTTAAAGGCATCTGCAAGCAAATCCTTCTTTATCCTCGGTGACAGATAGGTTCCACATTTTTCAGGATAGTAAGGAATGAAATCATTCAACTTAAATAGGATCTTGATAGCCTGTTATTTTTAGAAATATGGACATAGCTGCCAAAATCCTATTTAAAATTCTATTAATTTTATTTTTAAGTAACCTAAAAACCCATCAAAAGATTGAATCTTTTGGAGGTACAATTTAGCTTCTTAAGATACAGTGACATTTTGAAATGTTTTCCTTGTTTTTCTATCTTCATCTCCTTTACTGCTTTCCTTTTAAAATAATGTAATCTCCTTTATTAATTGCTACCTAGGGTTTCTCTGTTTATTTGTTTCCATCACTGCGAACAACATGCAGTTCACTTTCCATGAAAACTGCATAACAGAAAAGGGAAAAGAAAAACTACCTCACATTTCAATGCAGAAATACTGGCATATGTAGAAGGATATGCCAAGTACTATATGCAGTTTGAGATAATCCTTTTGTACTACATGAACTTGTGAAATCATTATCCCAACAATTAACCAGCATGATTAATGAGATGGGGGGGAAAAAAAAAGGTGCTGTTATTCTGCTTGTGCAGAATCTAAACATCCTGTGACATCTTCTTTTTTTGCTTTATATCTTGCTTCTGTGTCTTCAATCTTTCAGAAAGACAGGCTGCCATCACTTCTTTGCACAGCTATTTTTTGTCTGTGGTGCATGCTAGATAGATATTGTCACACTGTCCCAGCTACCGTTCTCTTTCTCTTTCCACTGAATGCACCAGGGTCTTATTAAATAAATCAAAATCAGAGGGAAAAAAAAAAAAGATGGCAAAAAGAGAGGCACAAATCAAATGAAAACAGAGTGGGTTCTGTTTGCAGGCTTTGGCCTTGTTCCCACTGGGCCCACGCAGCACGTGCCCTTTTATCTTAGTGCCTTTAAGCTATGGTGGTCTGTTCAACCTTCTGGGGCTACATATGTCTCTGGGCCAGGATAATTGTTCTCAACAGCATGAGCTTAACTTTATCATCCCTCCTGCCTCTAGACTTACTGTAAATTAAACCACGGTTGCATTAAAAAAAAAAAAGAAACTGGGAAGTCTCAACAGCTTTTTTAAGATTATTTTTTAAATATTGAACATATTGTTTTATGGGTGATGAGAAACATTTTTCTAGTTTCTTCGTGGTGAGACGGAACTAATCTAATTTTTTTTTTTAATTCTGGGGCAAAGAACAAACAAGAAGAAATTAGATTAATGGAAAGAGAAGGCTGGACTTGGGCATGGAGTACATTCAGAGTTTGCCAAATTACCCCTGACTTCTTCCAAACCCCTCCTTATTATTCCCCATTGTACACAAAGCCCATCAGAACAAAATTAATAACAGTGTACAAGTATCAATTATACATTGCAGATGTAAATTTTACAAGCCCCCTCTGCTCTGCAGGAGAAGGGCCCTCTTTATTATGTGCAGTAGTGAATGCACTGGGAAAATAATAAAGTGTAATAACAACAAGCAGGAAGCTGCTTCTGTTCATTTGGTAACATTTTAACTCACTGACCTGCAACTCCAGCAATGCGAAGTTTTCATTGATGATCTATACCACAAAAGTGCTTTAACTCCTTAGAAAACCCCAAGGTTCTTGTTTTTCAGGAGCGTATCATCTTTTCATACTTCACATAAGGGAAGAAACACTAGAAAACCTAACTATTCCTTTGTCTTGAATGCCTTTCCCAGCACCTATTTCAGTGTAGCTTTTTTTTTGAAAATGGACTTTAATTTAACCCGTCAGATGAAGTTTTATCAGCGCTTTTTTTGCTGACATTCATATTCTCCTGAAACCTTTTTTCAGAAGAACACAAAGAACAAAAATCATTGAACCAGAATTTTTATATTTTTTTCTGGAAACTTTCCAAACTGGGATTAAGTCAAACCAGCTAAAATCACGTTAGCGCTAACTGTCTGTGCTCTAGGTAACCATATATTTCATTGTATGCATTAGTTATTGCTGTCTGCAAAGACAACTCTGTAACCATGTAAGGTCTTCAGCTTCTAGAAGAGCCATGATTTCTCATAAAGAGTTTCTGTTTTCTTTAATTTTGATTATTATTTTCCTTATTCTACAATAAAAAAATAGTCTGGAAAAATTAAATTTCTTTATGTGAAGAAGACAAATTATTATCTACAGCTACATTATGCTATAGCAAGATTTTTTTTCCGAGTTATTTATTTTTCTTGATCATATCTTTGGTCCTGTGCTGGGATGCAGGGACCAGATACGTAACTCAAATGTTGAGGAGGTCTCTGTTCTTTAGGACTCAGGCTTTTTAAGAAAGTCTGCATGTCCTTTTCAGCCCTTCTTACATCAAGGACTTGAGGCTAAGCCCAGATCGGAGTTTTTTGGAAAAGTGTGGTATGAGTTTCTCACTCAGATTATACAGTCCTTAAAGACATTTGCATAATATGAAGGTTTCCCCCTTCTCCATCTCATTTAAAAGGCTGTGTGGGATGGTCAACTACTACTCTTTGCACAAGATTTGAAATAGTTTTTCTCACAGTATGCAGTACAGCTTCTCATTTTAATAGCTAATGATAGATTTCTCCATCCAATCAAATTATAATTTCTTTATTGGTGAATACAAACATAAATTTTGTTGTCATCTCTGCAACTGTCTGGCTCTACTGGTATTGCTAAAGACAATATGTTCCATTCAGGGCTTATAGAGGAAGCAGGGAAACTTTGGTTCATTGATATACAGATATCTTACTGGAATTTACTGCATAATACTGCTGCAGATATTTACAGGTGTTTATTAGAATTAAATTTTCTATTCACTGAAGTATGAATGTGCCTTCAAGCTGCATAGACAGTTAAGAATACTGAATAAATACCTGGCATGATATATTGATAATACATCCAGATCTACAGTGACTGCTGTACACATACATGCAGACAAGTTTGTGGCCTCAAGGCATGTGTGATCTAAAAGTATAAGGACCTTACTTCCCTGGCTCTGTAGTGTTCACAGCCAGCCCTGTGCTGACATTTGTGCTTTGAAGTGCAGCTCCTCTGTGACAATTGCTGGAGACCTTCAGACAGGATGGTGCAAGATGCTGTTTATGCAGCTTATGATCTGTGAAAGCCTTGAAAAACATAAGATCGGGTTCTCTCAGGCCTAGGGCAAGGCGATAGGAGCTGGACTCAGCCTTTCTCCTCATCATGGTCATAGCTCGATGCTTCTCATATTTGCATGCAGTCTAAACTGGCAGATGCTCCTTGCTCCTTTCCAACACATCACACGCCAGAGATCATGTAGGCTAAAAAAGCACGTTGCCTTTCACGTGTTAGCTCAAAGACCAGTCTTTGGCCTCTGACTTACCCTGTCTGGTTCTTAATCAGTGCGGATAAGCTGAGAGATCTGCAGTGAGATAGCTTTAGCTTTCTTCTGTGTTGAATAAAATATTCGTGCTGAATGTGTAACATAAATCAGTTTTAAGCTGCATATTTTCTACAAACTGTCTACATTTTTTTCTGAAGAAACAGTTGGCCTCTTAACGTTACACATTGCTGTATGTGTGGAATTTGGCAATGTCTCCTTTTCAGAGCCTGTTTAGAGCCTCAATGCTGGCTTGATGTACATATCTGATTCATAGACCAATCCTGTGCAATTTGGGGCTGGTGCAAAGCCAGTTTAAGTCAACACTAAAATAAACCAGGGCTCTATACAGTCTGATTCAGACTTCTTTCCCCTTGTCTTGATTTCTCAATTCTTCTGTTTTTTTGAGGTACGATGTTTCCACAAACCAATGGCTTAGTCCTATTTGGAGGCTGACTTCCAAGGACTTTTTTTATCTCTATTCTCCAGAGATGGAGGCAGACAAAACAGTGGTGCTGATGTGTCCCAGCTCTTCCTTGCAGCAGGCAGGGGTGGTAACCTGCACAACAGACTGCACAGCATTGGCCCTGGCCTCTCCATCACTACCAGCAGTCCCATGACACTGCAGCAAGCAGGTCCTATGGGTTTAGAGAAAAGGCTTCAGCTGCACAAGCAGATTCCCAATCACCCCTAAGAAATTATGCTCTTGATTTAACCAATTTCAGTCATTCTGCCTCAAATGTGCCTCAGTGCCTTCCCCTGTGTTCCCTGAATTCCAAGAGAGCCCGGGATGTTTCATGGACAACCATCTTGGTGTATTATATACAGACAGGTTTCTTTAACAGAGCAGAGCTGTCTCATGCTCTGCAGATGCACTGAATACCCTGAGGCCTTGTATTCTGATGGGAGTCTTTAAGTACTATTGCAATGCACATGAAAAATAATAACAGGAAAATGTATCACTTTACAAAGGACTTTACAGGCAACAAGGATTTCTAGGACTTAAACATTTGCTTCATGTACAGCCATTGAGACAACGTATGACTTTGGGTAAGTCATTCTGGAGCAGCTGAAAGCACATAAACTTTTGTTTATGTGCTTAACTCATACTCGAAGTATTTAATTGTTGTCTTCCTGGGCCAAGGAAGGTAACCTCCACTGAATCCATGGCTTTATGAGGGTGCTCAGCAAGGATTTACACCTGATATTTTAGGCATTCACATTAAAAAGGTCTAGCCCAGATCCTTGTAAATAATAATAGTTGTTTTGAGTATAAATAAGGTAGCAAAGCTCACATTTTAAGATCTAGCTCGAACTTATCCAAAATACCAAATAAATAAGTAAACCTTACACGTTTAACTGTTGGCTATATTGAGTTTACTGTGAGGCTAGAGATGAAAGAAAGAAATTGCTAGAAACCAGCAATCCCTGTTAGGTCAGACACAAAGGAAGAGGTTTCAAGGTTGCAATGCAAGGAAATGAAGTAGAGACTAAGCAGACAGTTAAAATGCTTCTCTTGTCTCTAGCAAGAAGCCCGACCACATATAGGTAAGAACACTGTTTTATTTCCAGGGCTGACTAAAGCTGTGATGAATGCGTATCTGGACTATATGTCTTCTTATGTGAATAGACTACATATCACTATCATTAACAGTAACTCTGCGTGTTTATCATGGTGTATTTCAAGGAAGAGGGAAAACACGCAGGTTAATGTTCTAATTCTGCAATAAGTCACACAACCGTCAATGTAATAGTTGTTTTTAGCATAATTTTCACATTTCAGATGCTTTTTTTTCTTCCTCAGAAATGGCTCAGGCCAGATATGCTAAAAATATATATGAATTACATGTTTCAGCCTTGGTAGCATTCCTGCGTATCAGCTCAAAGCAAAGAGCATTCCTTCACTAGAATGTGTTGTGTTGACTGAATAATGTGTTAGTGCAGTCAAGAATACAGTATTTGACATTCCCAGCATTTTGAAAAGATATTTGTTCAGAGTTCAGTCTGATTCTGTAAAATATTTATTGCTAGACTCGTTTTTATCATTTGTAGGTAGGGTTGGACGCGTCTATTCTTTTTAGATTTGTTCCCTCTACCACGGTGTTTAGGATCCTCATTGTTTTCAGCATCCAGATTTCATATCAGTAAGAGGTAATTACCTCCCTGCGAAAATCCGCTCTCGTCCTGATTGAGGCCATGTCACTGCAGCAGAAATGTTATTCAGCAGCCACTAGGCATCCTTGGTGGTGACATCTGTTTGGTTGTCTGTTGAGGGATTGAGGTATAATCAGTCATATAGGTGTTGAATAGTATTGGCTTCCTGACAGACCGTTGGAGTAGCCATAGCAGCCGTTTAGAAATCAGCCTGTTTGTTCCTGCCACCCAGTGAAGCACCGTGATGTCTGGAGATAGGTTTTATTTTCAGTATTGTATAAAGAAGAATGAGATGGGACTTCTGAGTTAGAAAAAATAATGACAACAGAAAAAAAAAATACACTTTGCCTATTTTTCTTTAATGATTTTTGAATCACAAGATGACTGACTTGTGGCATCATTAGTAAGGGGTTAAATCTCCCATCTTTTCTAGAATTTTTAAATGGATTATGTGGCATTGTCGAAGGCTGGGATGAAGGTAAGGCAGAGCTTCAGTTCCATTGTTACCAGGTGGTGAATAAAAGATGAAGATTAGCATGATTAAAGAGAAGTGAACTCAGGGTTCGGCAGTATCAACTCGAGGGAGTAATTCTCCTGGACACTGCTGGGACTGTGTCCATGACTAAGGACAGAAGAATTATGCTCCAAGGAAAGTGAAAGCAGAGCCTGTCTCACTAGGCCTCCTCAGGGAGCTGGGAGTGATTAGAGGGCACGCTGCTGTCTCTTTTTTTATGGGCATAGGAAGCCACCTGGAAAAAAAAATGCAAGAGAACTGCTGCTAACTGTCTTGAAATCTAATGTAACTGAATTCAGAAAGGAAAAGATGGTTATTACCTAATATTTGCAGAAATGAATGAAGGGACACTGAAGAAAGGGACTCCAGTGAGGCTCCTGGGCTAGGCCCAAAGGATGGCTCGGTGACTTCCCTTGCTGCGCAGGAGAGAGGGTGCAGACAAAATAAATGGGTATCAGGTTTGGCTTTCCTGCAGTTCAGTGTTAGTTTAGTGCCATGTAACTCCATGGAATGTGGTGGATGTGGCCCTGGCAGGAAAGTAAGCTTGGCAGGGGGGTAGTTCATATCCTTTTGGATAGCACAGCACAGATGGCTGCACCTGAGCAAGTCATCCCAATTCCCTTTTAGGTAAGTGGAAATAACACTTGTTTTTAGAATGTAATTCAATCTCAGTATCATGTAAACATTTAAAGTTTGTGAGCATTGTGCTTCAGGACTCTGGCTGCTTCACCTGCACAGGCCATCTGAAGATGCTGCCCACGGCATCTGAAGATGCTGCCCATGTGCAGTTTTGTGGCTCATGCCCTGAGGTCTCAATGGGATGTGGGAGGAGAGGCCCCATGTAGGTCTTCCTCCTCTTGGTGCACTTATGGGGGAGGCTGCAACCAAACCTGCACTTCTCAGAAACCTTCATGTTCATCTGCACCACCAATGCCTCAGCTTGGCAAACTGCATTTGTTAGAAAACAAAACAAACAACACAAAAAAGACCCCCAAAAATCACGGTGCGTTGTTGGTTATGAAATAATTGAAACCTTTAATATACAAATCCCAACAGCTTCTAAATATGATAGCATTTCAGGACACATTCTGCTAAGTTAGCACAATTTATTTACATACAGACCTGTGTAAGCAACTGCCTGGGCTGCTATGAAAACCCCAGCTTTCCAACCACAGCCCAAGAAATAAATGTCTCTTTCAGTCAGTTGCTTCTGCTTCCTTCCAACAGTCTCACTGCAGGCTTTGCCTAATGAGCTCTCCAGACTCATTGCAAGCAGGACACTCAGTGATTTTGCTGTCCAGATTCTATAGCTGACGACTTGAAAAAGTACAGTAAGATCTTAAAATGGGGAAATTTGACCTACTGCAGGTAGCTAGTAGGGCATATTTATTGCAGAAGTACACTTAGGACCCATTCAAGTCCCCATTAAGATCAGTATTCTGAGAAGACTAAAGAAATGGCAGATGTTCTGCTACTTACCTGACTTTATTACCAGCATAGACACTGTGATATACTTCTAGAAATGGAAACATAGGGGAAAAAAAATCCTGTTCTTTGGGGGAACAGGAAAGCTAAAAAAAAAAAAAAAATTAGCCCTTAGATAACATTTCTGGAGTTATTCCTGGCTATGCAACTTTCTGACAGACAAAAATAACATATTGCAGGATCCTTGAAGTAAAACTACTTCATGATACCATTGAGGAAGGTACTTGTTCTTGCTGTCTTTTCTCCATCTGTACAATACTAAAACATTTTGGGTTACAGTTCACATGTGTTTTCTGTGACTGATAAAAGTAAGTCACAAAATGCTGGTGCAGTTGACATGCCAAGGAAGAAAATTCTTGTATAATGTTGTAAGAAATTTGTATTTCAGTGCACTGTGTGTTTTATTTTCCTTCAGTATTTTTTTAAAAATCAATTTTAAAAGTTATGATTCTTTGAGTTAGATATTTATTTATTTAAATTTTAAGAACCGAAAGCTCCATTTACTCCTGTGTCCCTATTTCCATAAGAAACAGTAAGACAGTTTCATCCTGAAATGGAGTTAAAAGATCAGATATTTTGCTTTTCTGTCTTTAAGAAAATAGGAATATTTGAATGGTCTGAATTTTCAATGAGAGAAGAAAAATGCATAGTAAAGTTGTTTTTTATTGTTTACAAACCCAGAAAATCAAATATGTGCCTCTGAGGACTGTGATTTTAAAAAGATATACTGGAAACTGTATTATCCAGCATATGCCTTCCTGACTTTCAGCAATTGGCAGTCTAGAGAGTCTTATTTTATTTAAGTCTCTAGTGTTATTTGGAGATCACACCCATACTGTTGTGTTTAATAGCCATATAATCCCTAACCCATTTATATTTTTGGCTTTCAGAATTTCCTATGGCAATGAGTTTTACAATTTATATGTTGTTTGAAAATGTACTTCCTCTTGTTTGGTTTAAGCCTGCTGTCTAATAATAGTTTTGCACAACCCGTGGCACATGTCAATATATGTTGTCCCTGCAACTGCTCCCTGGCAAACCTGATTTTATAGACCTCTATTGTATTTCACCCTCACTCATTGCTTGAAGAGTCACATCGTATTTAGTTTTCTTCCTGAGGAAGTCATTCAATAATCTGATCTTTATTGCCCTTTTCTGTATCTTTTCTACTTCTACTCCATCATTTTTGTAATGAGGGGACCAGAACTGCACACAGGATTCAAGAAATTGGTTCACTGTTGATTTCTACAGTAGCATAATATTTTCTGTTCTGCTTTGCTCTCTATTCCTGTCCTGACGATTCAGAAGATGCTGTTTACCCTTTTGACCACTGCTAGGCACTGAGCTGATATTTTCTGAGAACATTGACAATGAGTCTAAAATGTCTTTCCTGAGGCTTATTAGGTAATTTAGAGGCTCTTGTTGTATACACATGACTAAAAGTGTTCTCCTCACATGCACCGATCTTACCAACGTTGAATTTCGTCTTTCATTTAACCATCCAGACGGTCAATATTATTATATGCTTTTGCAACTTCTCATAGGAAGCTTTAGACTAACTTTACCCTCCCACTATCCACTTCTTCACTTTTCATTGATCCATCTGTAAAACCTATCCATCTCTGTCTAATTTACCAGTGCGGTTAATTTTTGTGTCCATGCAGTTTATCTCCGGTCATATTTCCTTGGCATCAATTGCTCCAGGGCTTTCTTTAATGTACTTTTTTTATAGTGTTACTTCTTCATCATTGTGTATGTTTTGTCTTTTGAGACCAGGACAGAAAACAGTAGACCTTTGCTGTTTGAAATGTTTTTCCTTGCAGCATTTTTGTGTGTGTGCCTCTCTCCTATTATAAATTTTGAGTTACTATTTTATAAAACAGTATGATGAAATATAAAATAATAATGGGAATAGAAAACATTAATCTGTGACATACATAGAGTATTTGACAAAGAAGAAGGTGAGCTAAATAGTGATAGATCACTTGCCATTAACCAACAAATGATGGTAGCACAGGGTGTATATTGACTATACTGACTATATATACTGAGTATAGTGACTCTAGCACCAGTGTTGTAGGAAAATCTTGAAAACAGGCTATAACTTCTTCCCCTGCAAAGATAATTAACAGACACACACACACACATACACATACAATTCCTCAGACTTGCATACCTTTAAAACTTGAATTTGCTTCATTCTTCATTCTGCACATGAAAATAAGATGCTTGAATGTTGACTTTGGATTTAAAATGTGTAAATATATCCAAATTCTATAAGACTTTTTCCATCCAAAGAATTCTCCCTGATGCACTTGGACTTATCTGAAGCGTGCCTTTCATAACAAATCAAGTCTTGCAGAAGCTTTTCAAAACTGAAATGCTCTTTGTTTGCTGTTCTTGCTGCTGTTCTCTCCTTGTCAGCTTTAGAGAATTTTTGAAAATTTCTATCTCCTTGATTCTGATGTAGATTATAGAGTGGGAGGTTTTGGTACTGCGAAAACAAAGTCACTGCTTGCCTACACTGTAATGAAAGCTCCTGCATGAAACATGCCTATCATGAATGATGATGGCTTTATCTGAAGCACTTACCAGATATCACTCTGTATACCCGTAACTTTCTTGAGAATGTGAAATTTCAATGTGAGCTTTACTAAGCTCTCTTTTGGGCCTTCCATAATGTATATTATACACTATGGTAGACATAGAAAAAAATATCTAATCTCTCAGAGGATACCTCATATAATTGTTGCCTTTTAAAATAAAAATTCAAGTTAGAATTGTCTTGTTAAGATGACTATTATTAAGACTATTTTGGTTATGCTTACATCTTTTACTGGTGATATCTACTGGTGATATAGAATTGTTAAGATGAAGATATGTTCTGGCTATTCTGTGCATTAAGCATTGATATATCTTCCTAATTAGTGCTTCCGAACTTTTTGGAATGCATCTTATCTGAATTCAACTTTTTTTTTGTCTGACTTTCTTTTCATTTCATGTTTATCAAATGCAGACTCTAAAACTCCTCTATTTTGTTGAAATTTATCCTTTTCAGTTAAATGTAATTGGTTTTATATTAGAAAAAAATAGAAAACAAATGGAGTTCTATAAAAGTGCAAAACTGCTGTGTTCACTGAATGTATTTTTTTTTTAACAAAATTGTTGATGTGGTATAACTGAATTAGAAGAAAAAGAAAAAGAAAGAAAGGACAAGGAAAACATAAAAACAAAACATTTATATTAACAATTAGAGGTGTCACGGACTCCTCTGGACTGTATGTTTAAGCTAGCACAGTGAAATCGTCTATCCAGGAAAATTAAGCCTCATAGCCTCAGAGTAGAGCAGTCATATTTGAAGTACTTATTCAAAAAAAATCTCTAGTCATTCCTGAATCATGTTTGGGAAACAAATCAATATTAGCTGGCACAACACAAAATTATGTAGTTCATTTAAATTCTAAACAATAAAACAATATGTACTTCTATTCTTTCAAGGTTTCAATATTCTTCATAATCATTTCTTTTTCAAAATCATATTCCCATGATTTTTTATCTCATGATCTCAAGTAATCTTCCATTTCAGTTTCATATTAACTCAGCTTTACTAGAAAGGAAGATTTTTTTTTCCAGTCTGAAGTATTAGATTCCTTTTTTTTAGTTGCATTTGTGAAGCTGTGTTTGGTCACATGAACATTTCAGTATATGCTTTAAAAAATGGAAAAGGTCATATAAATTAACTTTTAAGTTAACTTTCAATATATAAGCATTGGCTTATTCCTCAGCCAAAAGCACTTGAATTGACTCATTGTCATGCTCATATGCTATGCTCATTTTGACATATAGTTAAAATACTAAAGAAAAAGCATGCAGTATTTTTGAGAATGTAGATGAAAACTAAATACCTTACAGAAATTTAAAATTTTTATAAATTCATTTTTAGTTGATGTTGTTAAAAGATTTTTTATCATTTATGCTATCAGTATTCTGCAAGGTAAATAGCGTAGTGCTCTTATTCTTGTGCTCTTGTTTTTTGTTTTCTAATGAAAAAGTTGAATTCTTTATCTCTACAGTTAAGTATCATTTCAGTATTGTTCCTTAAAGACATCTTTTTGGGATCAAAATGACACTCTAGTTTTGGAAATAATTTCAATGGACAGTGTTTTTTCTATCATATTTAAAAAAAACCCAAAAAAACTAAGAATAAGTTTGGCATCCTGCTGTTCCGCAAAATAGTGAGGGACAGTCTTTTTAAAGTGATGACAGAATGGATTGTGTCTAGAGGGGAAAAAAATTGAATTACAGTACACTGTTTTAGGCAATATCAATTTAAAAGGATGAACAAAGGCTTTGAGAATGATAATTTACATTGCACTTGAAGAAAGATGTTTTGCTACAGATGAACACACTGATAAGTAGCACCTGGCAGTTAAATTATTCCAAAGCAGCAGATTAAGGAAAAAAAAAAAAAAAAAGAACAGTTTTTGTTGTTTTTGGTCTTGTTTTCTGTGCTTTAAACTCCTTCAGTATTGAAACTAGCAACACAAAATGTCTGATACTTCCTACTTAAAAGCAAAATAATACTTTGAGTCTATCCATCTAATTTTCCTCTTCTATGATCTTACTAATGGTCAAAAACTCCATCTTTATTTATCAAATCATGTAAAAACATGCAGAGAATAGTTCTGATGTACTGAAGGTTGCAATAATGTCAAAAATCCTAAACACTGCCCTAAATCTAAAAGCTGAAATGAGTTAGTCTGAATCACTTGCTTTTCCCTTCAAGGTTCTGTTCCCCTTGCCAGCCACACTGCATGTGCTTTAAATCACACCGCAGATCCCTTCCCAATTGAACAGCTAGGTCACTCTCCAGACACAATCCCCAAGTTCTGTATTTTGTACTGGTACAGACACCATGCCACGAACCAAGAGATAAAAAATGAGTTCCCCTGTTTGTCTGAGTCTTCCAAATTTGTCCTGCAAATTCTGTAGTCTCCACTATTCTTCCTGCCATCCAAACTTTGCACATATGTAGCATGCCTCCTTACTGTCATGTTGTGAGTGTCTTTTGATTTTCTGAAGTGTGTTCCAAAATAATATGTATTTTTAAGGTACTTGAAAAAAAAAATATTTAAAATACCTTCAGGCCAAAAGAGGACTGAATCAGTGCCTTGGGCAGCATGCTGCAGGCTACTTTAATCTTCCAAGAGGGACTTGACTACAAGATTCTTCCTGGCATTAAAGGAAAGCAGCACTACAACTTCTCTTTTGAGGAGTTTTAGTTTTGCTTTTCATTTATTGATAAGATAGGAGGGACAGAGCCCCCCCTTTTCCCTATGATGAGTATTTTTAGGTCTCAGTGCATTTCACTGAAACATCCTCTTTTTCAATGTATAAAATAATTCTGCAACCATCTGCTGAAATTTCATGTGCTGAAATTTCAACACATTGAAATTTATCAATGTGTCCATTGATATATTCCATTAAGCCAAATAGTCTTTCAGCTTCAAGGATAGGAGTAAGAAAATGGGCATAATTTCAGAAAATTTAATTGCCAAAGGAAAGTCTTGTTGCTATTTCCAGTTTGCTAGCTGATTTTTTTTGATTTTTTTTTTCATTATGATTGATAAAGAAGTATGAAGTGTATTTTAACTTACCTGCTATTTGGCAAATAATGCTTCCAATTACTTAGGAAACCATGCAAAAACACTTGGTATCATTAGCTTACATACAAATAATATTCTTTATATGTAAAGTCAGTTGTTTACTTGTAAGTATATGTGGTGATACTAAAAATATGAATGATTATGTTTCATGGAGTATATATAAGCCTCTGATTATGTTCTAGCATGACACTGAGCTTTCAAGCACTTTTTTTTTCTGTCGGAAAAAGTGACTGGACTGTTAATAGAATATATAGAATCACAGAATCACAGAATGATTAATGTTGGAAGGGACTTCTAGAGATCATCTAGTCCAACCCCCTGCTCTAGCAGGGAGAACTAGAGCACGTGGCACAGGGTGGCATCCAGGCGGATTTGACAACCTCCAGAGAAGGAGTCTCCACAGCATCCCTGGGCAGCCTGTCCCAGGGCCCTATCACCCTCACAGGAAAGAGGTTCTTCCTCATGTGGAGATGGAACTTCCTGTGTTTCAACTTACACCTGTTACCTATCACTGGCCATCACCAAGAAGAGTTTGGCCCCATCCTCTCTACATTCTCTCCTTAGGTACTTATACAGATTGATCAGTTCTCCTCTTAGTCTTCTCTAGGTTAAACAGTCCCAGCTTGCTATAGATGCTCCAGTGCCTTAATCTCCTTAATCATCTTGGTTGCCCTCTGCTGGATTCTCTGCAGAAGTTCCATGTTCCTCTTGTATTGAGGAGCCCAGAACTGCCCCCAATACTCCAGATGTGGCCTCACCAGAGCTCAGAAGAGGGGCAGGATCCCCTCCCTCGACCTGTGGGCAACACTCCTTTTGATGCAACCAGGATCCCATTGGCATATATCTTGTCTCCAATGATTTACTGATTACTAGAGAAGATTTTCATAAGGACTCTGTGGTGGTGTAACACACTTTCATGTGAGTTATGTAAGCCCATTTGATCATTCAAATTGATATTCCTAATAAAGTAATTGAAACCATTGAAATCATTTGAGTCTAGCTACTAGTATACTACTGCAATGTGGCAAAAGTCTTCTGCACTAAAAAAGTTTCATAATTATGATCTAAATCTCAGACAAATATTTGAGGTGTAATGTTTCACTTTTGAAATTTTACATCTATATTTAGTTACATTCCTTCCTAATGGCTGGAAATCTGCTGCTGATCTGCTGCTGCTTGCTAAAAAGCCCGAAAGGGTGTCACATATGTTATACTATTGGTGGAACGATAGGACATCATGACCTTGTCTGCACTCCAGTGTGCTTCCTCTGCAAAGTCAATTTTGAAAGCATTACTAAATTTAACATACATCTGGAAAAAAAAAAAAAAAAGCAGTAGAAAATTTGTAGAATTTATGATACTGTAAGAATGAACTATTTCAGATAGTTAGGCATTGTTAAGCCTAGGTACAGCCCACCGAGAGCAATGAAGCTGCCTTTTTATCGCCTGTCCATTTAACAGTGTGGTATATTTACAGGGTATAAATATAAGAGTAGTTAGACTTTTTTAGATTTGTAAAAAAGCTTTCATACTTCTTCTGAAACTGCACTTTGTCTCACCTAACTTAAATAATGAAGAGTTTAATATACAAGTCTTAGTCATCCCTTTTATACTCAACGGAGAGAAGGAAGCATCCTCCCCCCACACAGCGTAATTGATGTAGTTTCAACGCTTTTCTCAGAATGGGGTGAATCTCTCTGTGAAGCTGCCCATTCCTGCTGCAGTGTGGCTTGTTTAGACTTAAACATTTAGATGCCTAAATTAGAGTCAATATATCCAGTCCTAAATCTTCTGCTTAAACTATTGTTTAATCTCATATGGCTGGTATGTGAGATCGCTCTTCTTCAAAGACAGAGTGGAATGAAGAAGAAAGTAAAAACAACTGTCTTCTTCTCTGCCATTCTTTATACTTGTGAACAGCAGCATTAATATAGTTATGAAGGCAGCATCAAAATATAAGCAGCAACATCTTTCCCCAGTTCTTTCTTACTGTTGGCTCCCAACTTATAACTACTGGTTAGCTTACTTAGAGAAACACAGAATGGCAAAGATAATAAAAATAGTATCTCTTTTCATGTCTCAAAAGGGGTAAATAATAGGAGTAGGAATCAAAATAGGATATAATTATAAGAAATATTATTTCCTAGAAAGTGAAATTGCATCTTTTTTACAAATGAATAGTTGAGTCATTATTCCTTAAGTGTCTCTCCCTCTGTCTACTTAACTAAAGGGGCAAAATAGATTGTGTTTTTTAGTTTTTGAAATTGAAGACATTAAAATGTCTAAAATAGACAACAGAATAGATAGTACACATTTAGTAACTGCTTTCTGCTGATATCCAATTTTGAGATAACCATGTAAAAAATATTGTTTGGAAATGGGCACTGTTAAAGATTAATTGACACACAAGTATATTCAAACATATACATTTATGTTTTCAAGATTATATCAGTGAAAAAGAAATGGATTAATTTCAGTGGAAATTATACATAAAGCTGTGCATATATTTAAGTGTAAGTTTCCTTCCAAATGGGCTGCAGCTGGCTTTTAATTTGCCACTGCTGTTCTAGATAGGCTGTGTGATTTGCAGTATTGAGAAAAGATATAAGTATTTTAATGCATAGGTTAATTTGACCTGCAATCACATAACCAAATGGTTGCTACCTTAAGGTGTTTGTGTTTTAAGCTCAGACAAGCAAATTCCTGAAATATATGCAGCTATCAAAGTTGCCTCTATCTATAAGAAAACAAAGACAATAATATGGAAATGCAAGTGCACCAAAAGAAACTTCTAGTACATGAAAGAAAAAAAGAAAAGGTAGTGCCTTGAATCACAGGAACTCTCTTCTAAGGGAAACCTGGGTAAGTTAGAAGTAAGAGCACGCTCCATCAAGTCCACTGTTCCAGTTATCAAGGGACCAAAACTGTGGGACACAGGTCAGAAGGCTGGTTAATATATTGAATCTAATGATTAAGCATTAGACTGAACAAAAACAAAACAAAAAACTTGCAAATTATTAATCTTAATTGCACAAGGAGTTATGCCTGGAAAAATCTGTTTACTCAAAATAAAAAAAAAAAATCAGTCCACTTCCTGCCAAAAATAAGAGTATCAAATTATTAGTGTAAATAAGCAGATAGTTATTCTGCTTTTATAATTCAGAGAATCACAGAATGGTTGAGGTTGGAAGGGACCTCTAGAGATTATCTAGTCCAAACCCCCTGCTTC